>NIGB01000005.1:2308171-2325712 GCA_003055145.1 Escovopsis weberi
CCCCCCCCCGGGGCCCCGCGGGCGATCCTTGATCCTTGGAAACGGGCTCAGCTCCTCCAAAACCCGGCGCTCTGCCGATCGCTCTGCTGACGCGCGCGCGCACTCACACACACTCGCAGACATTGTTGGCCCGGAGAACGCGACTAGGGGCATCATCGACCTCTTCGACATCTTCGGCATCAAACCCTCCCAGACCATCCAGGGCGCCGACCGGCTGGCCGCCCACGCGGACGCCGTGGTCCTGGTGCCGGACTTCTTCCACGGGCAGGGGCTGGACCCGAGCCTTGTGCCCATGGACACGGACGAGAAGCGCGCCAAGGTGATGGAGTTCATGGCCGCCGTGGGCGACATCCCCCGGTCCGTGGCCAAGCTCGTCGAGGTCCGCAGGGCCGCGGCGGAGCGGTTCCCCGCCGCGGGGGACCGCTGGGGCGCCTTCGGGCTGTGCTGGGGCGGCAAGGTCGCGGTGCTGGCGAGCGGCGAGGGCAACGACGGGGAGGGGCGGCGGTTCAAGGCCAGCGGGCAGACTCACCCTGGGTAGGTGCTTGCTTGGGACTTGGGCGATTCTGCATTGCGTATGCTAACTCTCTCTCTCTCTCTCTCTCTCTCTCTCCCTCTCTGCCTCCAAGATTGATGGACGAGAAGGATGCCAAGGCCGTGACGTGCCCGCACCTCGTGCTCGTCACGCCCGACGAGCCGGCGGACGTGGTCGCTCAGTACGAGGAGGCGCTCTCCCAGCCCGGCAAGGAGGGCAGCTCGGTGGTCAAGTTCGAGACCATGTTCCACGGCTGGATGGGGGCGAGGGCGAAGCTGACGGACGAGGAGAACGTCAAGGAGTACGAGAGGGGATATGCGATGGTCGGCAAGTTCTTCAGCGAGCAGTTGTAAAACACCACACATCCTCCTTGTACCGGTATCTAGAGTATCTCTCTGCGGTCTTTCTGGATATCTAAAGGACCTCTCTGATCTACAGGTACTGCATCACATGGAATGGTCGTTCTCGGCCTGCGCGGGCAACGTTCCGACTTCCGAGGGAGTTTCCCAACATCGGACCCGATAGGTTGACTTGCCTTGACTTGGGAGGCAGCTCCCAATGTCGTAGAAATATGTACGCTGGTGCGTCACAGCTCGAGACCAGCCCGACAAGGGGCGTACTCGTACGAGTATGGATGAGCGTGCTCGAGTACTCGTATGTATGTGCGAGGCATGCTTGTTTCAGCCGGGGTGAACCACAGGCGGGCCGCTTTGCCAATGTGTGACTCGCCCACCTTTCGTCATGGCTCCCACATGGATGGTGGCTGGGCTCGTGATCTTGAGTCCTCCAAAAATCCGTAGCTATACTCCACATACGAGTACGAGTAGGTGGTTCTAGCACACCTCGGTAAGAGGGTCGACGCACTATCTGGATATTCCCCGCGTGCTGTGCTGCATGCCAGGGATGTTTTCGATAAATCCTCCGTGCAGGTGCAGGGCCTGGTCGCAGGTGACGGACGATATGGCGAGAAGCCATCCGCCTCCACCGTGAATCGAGACGGGGGCTCTAGATTCGGGGAACAGGGCTGGTTCGGGTTACTCGCAGCGCGAGCTGAAGCGCGCCCGTCGCGCTGTGCCGACCCACGACGATGTGGCAGGGTAACATCGGGGCAGCGTGGACTCTGTCGGCGCTGCAAGAAGCCTCGAGTTGGCTATGTTTGTGTTCGTGGATGGCCTAGATGGTCCTTGAGGGAGTCAGCATCGATGGTGTTGGTACGGAGTTGACGCCCGTTGCCTGCCCACGACGACTACCTCCTCCCCAACCTCAGTATTCCATACGGAGTAGTCAGGGCCGGCTCCTTGTCTTTTCGAGGGCTCGAGACGGCGTGGGATGCTCTGCATCTCTAGAGATAGTGGTCTCCAAGTGCTGATGGGCTGGGGCCGGGTCTATTTCTTCGATGGCCAAGGTAACGTTAAGGTCGGGCGGTCTCTCGGCCTGAGCCGCACTAGCAGGCTGGCGCGGGTGTGTGTGTGGACGGGCGATCCTGCGGCTGATTGACGAGAATTGGGATGAGTTGATGCAATATAATTGATCAATCGGTACGGAGTACGGAGTATGGGGTTGGAGTCTGGGGTGTGGCGGGCTGGGGCTGGCGTCGGCGATCCGAGTACGAGTTGGTGTTGGATCCGGTTGTTGATGGATGAATGAAGCAAGTCCAAGGCCGGGGAGATTGCGATGTCCGCGTGTCTGCAGATGCTCTTGCGTTTGCCTTGATGCCTGATGTGCCTGTCGAGGAACCGTTTCTCGACCTTGAATCTCCAGGAATTCAATATGGAGATGATCAACGATTCATCCAATATCAATATCAAATTCTTTTTCAATAATTCAGTCTAGATCCTCTATGCCCCCGCGCGGAATGCGGGAAGTCGAGGTCTAGGGTAGGGTTACATTCCCTCGCGACATTGTTGAATCCAGCACATTGAATTCAACCCGTGCAGCTGCAGGCCATGCAGCGCTGCTTCAAGCCACTACCTGCAGCGCCAACTTCTTAGACGGACTCGCACTGTACCTACTCGTACTCGGTGCCTTGACCTGCAGTGCTTAAAACAGCTGTTCTCGGTACATTGAAGTAGGGAGTACCGACCCCGCCTCCAGCAAGCCCCGCCTCCGCATGTAGAAGCTACTGCCGAAGGCTAGAGACCCGATATAGCGATTTAGCCCGCCCCGCTATGTTTATATCGCGGCCAGATGCATCGGCCATTCTTCGGGATCCCTGCAAGATAAACATTTCAGTACAGAAACGGTTAGTGCGGAGAACCTCTGGTGGTAAGAGGTACTACTGCTGACCTACTAAGGTTTAGTACTCCGTAGTCCGCGCGGACACTGAATGTCAATGACCCCGTTATCTGCATATCCGCCCACTATGCCCAGGCTGGTCTCCGTCGCGATCCATCCATCCAACTCCACCTCCTCCATTCAATCAATCAATCAATCAATTGATCCATCCACCCATCCACACACCCTCCCATCCATCCATCCCACATGATCGCTCGCGCGATGCGTCAATCCGGGGCAAGTCCATCGATGGATTCATCAGTCAGACAACATCAAATCTCGTTGGAGAGCCCGTTCCTTCGAATCTTCCTATTCCGGCAGCCCCCAGACGCACCGGCCAGCCAACGCCACCAACCATGACCACACCCTCCTCATCCGTCTCCCCTGCCGCTCGCTCTCACCCCCCCTGGCCCGGCCCAATTTCGATTGGAACGGACTGTTCTGCTCCTGTTGATAAATATCGGCGGCCCCCGACCGCTCTGCCGCGGAAAATGTCTGACGAGACTACCTGACTGAGACGAGCAACAGGCAGAGGCCGTGACAACTTGACACGCCGCGAAAAAGCAACGTCCACAACCTCAAGATGCGTTTCGTTTCCGCCGTGCTTCTCGGCCTCGCTGCCGTAGACGCCGGCCTGGCCGTCAAGGTCAACCCCCTGCCCGCTCCTCAGCAGATCGAATGGGGCACCTCGGGTCCCAAGACCTTCATCGCTCCCCTCCTCATCACCAACGCCGGCCTCAAGGGCGGAGACAATGCCCGCATCCTCACCACCGCGTGGCTCCGTGCCCTCAAGGCCATCACCACCCTGAGATGGACCCCCGCTGCCGTCGAGGCCCCCATTCCCGTCTTTGAGCCCTTCCCCACGGCCGCCGCCGCCGGCAGCGACAACCACAAGCGAGCCGCCGACTCCCTCTTCGGCAGCCTGCTGACGACCCTCAACGTCAATGTCAAGGACTGGAATGCCGACCTGCAGCACGGCGTCGATGAGAGCTACACGCTCACCATCGCCTCCGGCTCCTCCGCCATCCAGGTCACTGCCGAGACTGTCTGGGGCGCGCTCCACGCCCTGACCACGCTCCAGCAGATCGTCATCTCCGACGGCCGCGGCGGCCTGCAGGTCGAGCAGCCCGTGACCATCAAGGACCAGCCCAACTACCCCTACCGCGGCGTCATGGTCGACACGGGCCGCAACTTCATCTCCCTGGGCAAGATCCGCGAGCAGATCGACGGCCTGGCCCTGTCCAAGATGAATATCCTGCACTGGCACATCACCGACGCCCAGTCGTGGCCCATCCAGCTCACCTCGTACCCGCAGTTCACCAAGGACGCCTACTCGGAGCGCGAGACGTACAGCCCCTCGGACGTGGCGGGCCTGGTCGCCTACGCCCGCGAGCGCGGCGTCCGCCTGATCCCCGAGATCGACATGCCGGGCCACTCCGCCTCCGGCTGGAAGCAGGTGGACGAGAACATCGTCACCTGCCAGAACAGCTGGTGGTCCAATGACAACTGGCCGCTGCACACGTCGGTGGAGCCCAACCCGGGCCAGCTGGACGTGATGAACAACAAGACGTACGACGTGATGCAGAAGGTCTACTCGGAGCTGTCTGGCCGCTTCGCCGACAACTTCTTCCACGTGGGCGGCGACGAGCTGCAGACGGGCTGCTTCAACTTCAGCTCGGACATCCGGGCCTGGCTCGAGGCGGACAAGTCGCGCACGTTCTTCGACCTCAACCAGTACTGGATCGACAAGGCGGTGCCCATCTTCCTGGACGCCAAGAACACGGGCAAGAAGGACCGCCGGCTGATCATGTGGGAGGACGTGGTGCTGTCGGCGGACGCGGCGGCCAAGAACGTGCCCAAGAGCGTCATCATGCAGTCGTGGAACAACGGCATCGACAACATCGCCAAGCTTGCGACGATGGGCTACGACGTGATCGTCTCGAGCTCCGACTTCCTGTACCTCGACTGCGGCTTCGGCGGCTTCGTGACCAACGACGCGCGGTACAACGTCATGTCGAACCCGGACCCGACGGGCGCGGAGGCGTCCTTCAACTACCAGGGCGCGGGCGGCTCGTGGTGCGCGCCGTTCAAGACGTGGCAGCGCATCTACAGCTACGACTTCACGACGAACCTGACGGCGGCGCAGGCCAAGCACGTGCTCGGGGCGGCGGCGCCGCTGTGGTCGGAGCAGGTCGACGACACGACCATCAGCAGCAAGATGTGGCCGCGCGCGGCGGCGCTGGCGGAGCTGGTGTGGTCGGGCAACAAGAACCCGGACGGGACCAAGAGGCTGACGAGCCTGACGCAGAGGATCCTCAACTTCCGCGAGTACCTGGTCGCCAACGGCGTCGCGGCGACGGCTCTGGTGCCCAAGTACTGCCTGCAGCACCCGCACGCGTGCGACCTCAACTACAACCAGACCGTTGTCGTATAGACTGCGGATCCTCTCTCGGGACTTTTTTTTTCCCCCATTTTCCCATGATTTTTCAATTTCGCCCCCTTTTTTTTTGGATCCCCTCTCTTCTGGATCTCATGATGAGCTTGTGTTGCGATATCCCTGATATATGAGTGTGTGCACTGGTGCGAATATATGTGCGCGCGCACGGAATGTATATAGATTGATGATGATGATGAATATCAGTTTGATCAATTCTCCCAGCTGGCCTCTGGCATCGCACGGCATATGATGAGTCAATCCATTGATGTCTTGAGTCGATGAGCAGCACTACTCCGGACTCGTAGGTTCATTTCTCCAGATCAGATGATGCTCGCCGCACGTGTCGATGCATGCACTTGGACGGCACTGCGACGTTACCGCGACGTTGCCATGCACGGAGATGGAGCCCGTTGAAGATGTCGGGACAGTGAATTGATTGATTGATTGATTGATTGATTGATTGATTGATTGATTGATTGATTGATTGATTGATTGATGTCTGGGTCTAGAGTTGATTCGTCCCACCGGATCATATGATGCTCCGCGTCCGTATCATGAATTGATTCATCAATCAACCAATCAATCAATCAATCAGCCGACCCGCCGATCCTCAGCTCTAGGTTAGCTCCTCGGAGCTCTAGGGTGGCTGCTGATGATTGATTGATTGATCGATCGACTACATACCTTGTTCCCGCCAAAAGGTTCAATGAGCATCAATCAATCAATCATCTTCGCTCTCCGACCGCAATCCTGAGCCTCAACCTCTCAGACACAACTTCCCACCAGCCTGTACCACAACCACTCCAGCGAACACGACGACGACGACGACGACGGATACCCCCTCATGATCTCACCATCGCCCAGCATCTCGCTGCCCACGACGACGACTCGAGCGACGCGCAATAGTACGATGGATTAAAGCCCCGCGCCCTTGCCCCTCCCTTTTCTGATTGCGCGCCGCCCGCCGCTGCCGAGCCACAGACTCGCTCCCGCTCCCCAGCTTCAACCACCAGACCTCTACTGCCACCTCTACTACCTCTACTACCTCTACTACTACTACCCGACCTTTCCCACCACCACTCAACAAGCAGCAGCAGCAGCAGCAGTCGCAGCTTCATCACCATCAACAACATCATCGTCACCATCGTCGCCGCCGATCCCACCGATCGAAACCCCCGTAGCACCACCCCACCGCCAACAACAACAACAACAACAACAACAGCTCCTGCCAGCGCGTCGCGACCGTCGCAGCAGGACGGGAGGCCAGGCATTGATTGATTGATTGATTGATTGATTGATTGACCGCAGGCGCGCGCTGAATCTCCCCCGCCCGGCCCCCGGAAGGCGAAGCCCGCGGCGCCAACCTCGCCTCCTCTCGCATGATTATTCCGGCCCCTCTAGCTCTCGGAAAGGAAGGACGGACGCCGGGAGCCCTGATCTAGTAGTAGTGAGTCTGAATCATGGTCCCTCCCCCCCCTCAGTTTTGCTCGTGTTTGGTGGCGTTAATATCAAGTTGGCTCTCTCGCTCGCTCTCTTCTCCTCTCTCCTCCTCTCTCTCGCTCTCTCTCTCTCTATCTCTATCTCTATCTCTACTACTTCTTCTCTCCACACACACACACACACACTCTCTCTCTCTCTATCCCCCCACACACACCTCTCCTGCGTGCTTCCATGGCCGGGCTCTCTTCTGCTATCCTGCTTCCTCTGTTTTTTCCTGCGTTTGCATCTGCATAGCGAAAGAGACACATTTATTTTGGAAAAGCAAAGCAAAGCAAGCGATCGGGCGCATCATAAAGCAGTTGTTCTTTTCTTCCAATTTGCTGCGGACTCGTCATCATCATCGTCATCATCATAACCACTATCACCACTATCACCACCACCACCATTATCTTCGTCCATCATCGTCCATCACTACCGTCATCACCATCATCTTGGAAAGCCATTCGGGAGCCTTAAATTTCATTTGAGCCCAGGAGGGAAAGAAGAATCAGAGCAAAGCAAACCATATCGACAAGAGAGACAGAAAGAGAGGGATTCGGGATCATTATCATCATCATCATCATCATCATCATCATCATCATCATCATTGGGAGGAAACAGAAGAAAGGGAGAAAGAAAAGAAAAGAAACGAAGAGGGAGAAAAAGAAAAAGAAGGGAAAAGAAAAGAAAATTTTGGTAGCGGCGGTCGCGGCAAGCTCCGCGCAACGTCAGCAAAATGGCTAACCGGAAAAAGCAGCGCGCGAACGAGCTCGACAATCTCAAGGAGGATCTTGGCCCGTACTATAACAATTCACAGTCGCACAACAACATGTCCCAACGCAATCGAAGCGGCCGGGGGTCGAACCGCAACAATGGCAACGCGCACGGCGAGGAGGTCCACATCTGGGAGTCGTGCAAGGCCCAGATGGGCGAAATTGTCCAGGGCATCAACAGCGAGAACAACAACCTCGCCAAGCTCGTCGACATGGACAAGGCCGCCGGCAAGATGGACGCCGACAAGGTCCCCACCGAAGCGCTGAAGCAGATAGAGCAGCTCTGCCGCAACGGCGTCAAGTTCTCCGAGAGCAACGTCGCCAGCCTCAAGGTCGTCATGGAGCAACTGAAGATCCTCAGGGCCGTCGTCGTCGCAAAGGAGCAGTCCGAGGCGCAGGCCGCCGCGGGCCCCAGCAAGCGGGCCTCGACCCGGGACAGCGCCGCCGCCGCCTCCGCCGCCGCCGCCAGCTCGCTCTACGATTTCGACGGCACGGGCGACTCGCCCGTCCCCAGCCCCATGGCCGGCTCCTCGTCGCGCAAGCACGGCGACCGCGGCAGCAACCGCGACAGGGATAGTATACCGCCCAAGGCAGATAGCGTCGAGCCGCAGGGGTCCGCGAGCGGCGCGGGCGGCAGCGCGGGCGGCGGCGCCGGCAAGTCCAAGGTGGTCTTCTCCAAGGGTGACGCCGTCGCCTTCAAGCCCAAGGCGGCCAACGGCGAGCAGGCGTCGGACTGGATCCTGGGCGAGGTCGCCCAGGTCGTCGGCGAAAACAAGAGCCGCCGTTCGTACCGCGTCCTCGACATCGAGCCGGACGACCAGAGCAAGCAGAAGGAGTACCGGTCGAGCGCCAACAACATGATTCCGATCACGCCCGAGGACCAGGCCGGCGCGCTCAAGGACTACGAGGCGGGCCACGTGGTGCTGGCGCTGTACCCGAACACAACAACGTTCTACAAGGCGGAGGTGCATAGCATGGCAGCCAACGGCAAGGTGGACCTCAAATTCGAAGGGGAGAACGACTCGACGACGCTGCAGCAGGTGGAGAGGCGGTTCGTGATTGAGTACCGGCCATGAGTCCTGGATTACCACTCGACCATTGGACCCCTGGGCTTGTTGAGGACTTGTGCCCTCCCCCCCTTTTTTTTTCTCGCAATCCTACCTCCTTTAATTATTTTCTCGAACCAACCTCGTCCTTTTTTTCCCTTTCGACAAGGCGAGGCAAGGGGACGACGGTGTACGATTTGGAGGCTCTGGCTCTGTTTCGTTCAGATGTGGTTGTAGTTTTGATTCTGGTGTTTTTTTTTTTTTTGGATTCCACGGGTGATTTTGAAGTTTGGGCACGGGAGTTTGGAACTAGACGGTGGGAATATTTGACATGGGGAAAAAGGGGGTCTGTACTACCTGGCGTTGGGGAACAGGGAGGAGTTAGACGATCGCTACTGGTGCTTTGGCTCATGCTCGACGCTGTTGTTGAGGAGTTCCTTCGTTCTTTGTTTAGGTGTTTTCAGGTTCTCGGTCGGGTGTTTTAAAGTTCTCTTCCACGAGCCAGTGTCCTTGACGGGGTCTTTTTTAATTTCTAATGCTTGAGAGGTCTCTCACTTGATGGGGTTTTGGTGGTGTGAGGAACGCGGACACTTTCCTTTTATACGTGTACGAGTACAGATACCATGGGGGATCCTGGGCTTGGATCTGATAATGTATGCTACGACTAATGCCCCTGATGCCTAATATGTTTTCGATCTTTAAGAGGCGAGGCGAGGCGAGGCAAGAATGTGATGTCAGGTGTGCTTTGATGGATCCCGGGCCGAGGCCGACGTGCCTACTGGTACTCTGCATCTGCGCCTCTGACTCGAGATGGGAGCGTCGACTGGTGTCGATCAGGGGTAGGTATCTCTGGCCGGGGGGGGAAGGGAGCTGAAGCGCGCCTTGGACACCTGTATGTGTGCTTGCCCTGCTAGCTGTAGATAGTACGGGTACGGGTACGGAGGATGGAACAGATACTGGATACTACTGGAAGTGGTAGATCAGGGCGCGCAGCTGAAGGCGAGACAGGCTGAAGATGTGGTGGATTGATGTGATGCTGGGTACCTACGGAGTATTGGGAGGGAGGATGGCAAGGCCCGAAGGGGAAGGTCGTTTATCACAATTGATGTCTGGGTTGAAGATGATGACGGTGATGGTGACGAAGATGAAGATGGTGATGATGGCGATCTATTGGGTCCGTGTGGGCTAAAGAGGGTGCAGGCGAAGATGCTGACTGCTGCCAGGCGCGTGGAGGCGCACGAGCCGCTCGGGGGACGCGCGTTGGTGGAGGGGCTTGTTGATGACATGCTGTTGATGATGCGTACAGGTACGAGTACGGAGTATGGAGCACTGGGCATTGCACATGGAGGCCGAGCAGGATGGATCAATGGATGGATGATGGATGGGTACGGAGTGCGGACGGCGATTCGAGGTGGTGGCCGATTCGGGGGCGCCACCGGGGACGGAGATTGCGCGCGAGTTGAAGTTGGAACCCCTGAAATGAGCGGCATAGGACTGAGTTTGGGCCATGACGGATCAGGGCGCGCCAGAGGGATCCATTGTATTTACGAGAGGGAGTACATCCTATTGAGCGCTCCGGGATTGATCACTGGGTTTTCCAGTACCGAGTACTCGTACTGGCCTCGCCGAAGACTGGAGGGTTGATGTGAGGTTGCTGACGATCATGAGAGACGCTGTACGGAGTATGGAGTAGTAGGTACTACTAATGTACGGAGTATGTATGTACCTTTGAAGATGGCGAGCTGTAGGTTAGGCAGCCGAGACAAGGGCGCCGCGTCCTCGAGCCCGGGCGCCGACCTAGAGTGCTGCGCCGCTGCGATGATGGATGATGGATGAATGGATGAATGGATGAAATGACTGACTCCGCCCTCGAGAGATCAACAGATGGATCATTGAAACAAAGCTGCTGTGCAGGCGAGATCGAGGGTCTGTTCTCTGGCTTCTAGTAGTACCGGCACGGGGTGCGCATCATGTGTGGTGACGGAATTACCGTGCCTGGGGGTGATTGACACTGTGCAGCCGACACCGTGCAGAGGCGCGCCCTCCGTTCCGTGGATTTCCAAATTACATGATACCATACTCCGTACATCCTCCGTACTCTGTACCCATTGTCCTCCGTATCGTACAGTCCAATCACGCCTGGGACTTGGACTCGGAGACGTCCATCTGGGCCATCCCGGGAGATTCTTTCGCTTACGGGCCCTCATAATCACACGCGAAACGAGCAAGGCCGCAGGCCCGGACCGCCCTGGTCTGCTTAGTAGGTCACAGTACGGAGTACGAGTACCTGTACCTGGCAGGACTGAGGTCGCCGGCCCATGGCTCATTTCAACACCGTGACGGTTCCTGCAGCGCGCGCTGAGCGAGATCAGCAGAGGTGCTCCGTACCTGCGCGCGATTACAAGGGCCCCTGGTGCCTGGCAGTGGTAGCGCAGGCTTCAGGTTCCCGAATCCCCAAAATTCAATCATCATTCAATCGATTGAATCCAGTCCGTCCATCCATCTCTCAGATCCAACGCGGATGAGAGAGACCTGCCAGGCAGACAGTATCATGATACGGAGTAGTAATTGTACCTGCATGTACTCCTACCTGTAACCGCGGCGGAGTGCGACTTCCTTTTTCCTTTTCGCTCGAGTCCTTCCTTCCTTCCATCCTTCCTTTCTTCCAGCTCCGAGTCTTCTCTTCTCTTCTCTCTCTCCTCTCCTCTCCTCTCCTCTCTTCTCCTCCTTCTCCTCTTCTCTTCTTCTTCTCCTCCTCCTCTGCTCTCGCTTTCTCTCTCTCTCTCTCTCTCTCTCTCTCTCTCTCTCTCCCCCCCTCTCTTGACCCGTTTCTCTCTTCTTCCTTTTCCTCTCTCTCTCTCTCTCTCTCAATTTTCTCTTGTAATTGATCCTTCTTTTTCTCTCCCTTCTCTTCTAGCCTGTCCTTTCCTTTCCCTACTATTCCTACTACTACTTTTCGTATCCCGTCTTTCCTTTTCCACCCGCGACTCTCCCTCGCAAGAAGAAAAAATTAATAAAAAAAACAAGGGAAAAAAAGATTACGGGTATTGAGAGACAGGGCTATATCCTACCAGGTCGGGCTTGTCGATTCAGGCCCCTTCACTCCCTTCCTCGCGCCAATAGAACCCTCCCCGGCTCCTCATCCAGCCCCCCCTGCCATCCTCACTCTCATCTTCCTCTCCTCTCCTTCGCTCTTTGTCTTTCTCTCTCCAGGCAATCTCCGGCCGACTCAATCCAATTGACGACGAACAACGACATTGAACCTTCCATCTAGCTCTACGAAATTCCCGCTTTCCATCATCCCACGTCGCGCTCAATATCTCCTCTCCTGGGTTCCGTTTAGTCTGGAAAGCACCTCGAGAAGGAATCCGCACCGTGGCGTCTCCAACTAGAAGACGGTCGTGCTGCGCTCGACATCAATAGACACGAGACGCATCCATCACCACCGGGACCAGACGAGCGTCGGCGACCGAGTGCGAATCACCAACCACATACAGTCAGCCAGCATCTCGGACTGATTGGAACAAGGATCCTGCGAGCGAGACGCGGGCAAAGCCAAACGAACGCGGGAACAGACGCCGACAAGCAAGGACATTCCCTTCGGGACCACCGCCGGAACGAAAAGAAAGCCAGCATACACGCGCAAACCGTCGCGAAAATGGGTGGCCAATTGTCAAAGATGATGGGCAAGATCTTCGGATCCAAGGAAATGCGACTGCTCATGCTGGGCCTCGACGCCGCCGGAAAGACGACCATCCTCTACAAGCTCAAGCTCGGCCAGGACGTCACGACCATCCCCACAGTCGGCTTCAACGTCGAGACCGTCACCTACAAGAATGTCAAGTTCAACGTCTGGGATGTCGGTGGCCAAGACAAGATCCGTCCCTTGTGGAGACACTACTATGGCGGTGCGTCCCATCGCGTCCTTCTTCTCCCATCCTACGCCTTGCAATGCCGATGGCGTTTGTCAAGAGGCGTGTTCGGAGCAACGGTGCAGCCGTGCTTATGATGTTTTGAGGCTGACTTGCAATCGTGATCCAGGCACCCAAGGTCTCATCTTCGTCGTGGATTGCTCGGACCGCGTACGAATCGATGAGGCGCGGCAGGAGCTCCATCGCATCATCAACGACCGCGAAATGAAGGACAGTCTGCTGCTTGTCTTTGCCAACAAGCAGGACATCAAGGACGGTAAGCCTCCGCCAAAGAGTCCTCCCAACTGCTTGCTCGAGTACTGATGGATCTCTCGCAGCCATGAAACCCCAGGAAGTCACCGACGCCCTCCAACTCTCCAAGCTGAAAGACAAGGTCTGGTACGTGGTGCCAAGTTGTGCCACGTCCGGCGAGGGTCTCTTGGAGGGTCTGGCCTGGCTGTCCAATAACGTCAAGGCCCCTCCGACTCCCGTCAAGAAATGAAGTCGTGCCGCGTTGCTCTCTTTCTCTTTGTTCACGTCGATATACAAGCAAACCTGCAATTTCATGGATATTTTGTTGAGCGAAATACAGACGACCGGGGCATACACAACCTCGGCTTACCTTAATTTTGGCTGCAACCCTAATTTTTTCTTCGAAGAAAAGAAAAAAAGAAGAATGAGAAGAAGAAGGAGAAGAAGAATAAGAGAGAGAAAGAAAAACACACACCTATTCATGTTTTCCAGTTCTGCCTCGCATCGGCGGCCCGTCCCGATGAACGATGACGCATTTACACACAGCTCAGTGGCCGAAACATAGCAGCGGAGGCGAGCACAACAACAACAACAACAACAACAACAACAACAACAACAACAACAACAACAACAACAACAACGAGCAGCCCTAGCACGGGCGAGCGAACAGCATGGCGGTCATTACGGAGAGATTGTGGACATAATGGCAGCGAAGGAAATGCATGCAGAAGGAAGCGGAAGGAGGATGAAGGCGAAAAAAATAGCCGAGGTCGACCGCGTCGAACGAGGGGGGAGACGAAAAAAATACCCATGTATCATCACCAAGGGCGGATGAGGAGTTCTTTTGTGCTGTCGTTTCTTTGTCTTCTTCCTTTTTTTTTCTCTCTCTCTTTCTCCAATCCATTGGAGCCACGCCTCGATGCCTGATTTCGCCTGGTCTTGCCGTTTAGAATTGAAGCGAATAACGAGGATGGGACGGAGGCTGGCTGATTCTTTTCTTTCCCGGTGCCTGAGCGCAATAAGTGAGGATCCTGTTGCTGTTGCTGTTCGTGTTCGTGTTCCTGTTCCTCTTTGCCATTCTCTCTCCCTTTTGCCTCTCCCTTCCCCCCTGGAGGTCCTTTCACAGCTTGCCTTGTTCTCTTATGTTGTTTATTGTCTTGACATTTCGAATCGTATCGGATGGGCTAGTATTGTACTCGTGTTGGGGCAGAGCGAGACCAGAAAATGATAGCATAGGAGAGAATATACGGGATTCGAGATCCGCGATGGGGGTCTGAGGGGAAAGGCTCGATGTGACGATGCTACTACTAGTACCCGTATAGTATGTACGGAGTATTTGGAATCGACCGAAGTTCGGGCAATGTGATCCGCTGAACGCGCGTCGTGCATCCATGGACGAGAACTCAAAGGTACACCAAGATGTGTTGTCGTGAAGGATGTTCAAAAAGATCAATCGATGTGTTTGTGAAGGATGTTGGTTGGTATACTCCGTAGACAGGACAAGAAAAAGATAGGGTGGAAAAAAGAAATGCAACTCCGATACGGGGAATCGAACCCCGGGCTGCTCGGGTCGCCAACGGATGTTGAGAGCGAGCGATGTTAGCCACTACACCATATCGGATTGGAGGTGCTGGATGAGTTGGAGACTATGGATCCTTGACCAGGGCACTGCGGCCTTGACTCGGACGCTGGGCATGGGCATGCTTCGAGAGATCAATAGTGTACGTGTACGTGTACGTGTACGTGTGTGTACGTGTGTGTACGTGTTGTGAGGCTGGGAAAGAATCATGGATGCTGCGGGACGACTGTAGGTCGTGATGGTGATGGTAGGGATTCTGCCGTCCCTGGCGATGGAGATGCCGCAGGTCAGCTTAGGACGGGGGGGCATCAATGGCACGTTCGATCGTGACTGGAAAGGTGATGTTCATGCTATGCTAGACCGGGCCCGGGCGTGCTCTCCCCCCCCCAAACGCCAATGCTCTCCACACGCATGCCCAATACATTGATTGATACTGATCCGTAATGTTCCTTGATTGATCCATTATGTTACTGCCCACGCCCCAGGATTCGAGGGGGGTCTGCGGGTAAGGGAAAAAAAAAAGCTCGCCATCGAAACAGAACGAAACGAGATGGGCCCCCCGCGGATTAGGGCGCGCGCGAGTCTACTACTCCTTGACGCGCTTCGCCTGGCGTAGCAGCGTGTCGTCCTGCACGCCCGTGCGCTTCGTGCCCGGCAGGCTGCCTGCACGGATGTCGTTGTCGTCCTGGCTGACGCGCCGCGGCGGGTACTCGGTGCGCAGACCCTCGAACGCGTTGACGCTAACCCGGTCGCCCGTGCTGAAGAAGGGCGTCTGCAGCGCCGCCGCGGCCGTGAGCCGCTTGACCGGATCGTACTCGAGCAGCCCGCTGAGCAGCTTGTACCCCTCCTGCCCGAGGGACGCGAGCGCGGGGGCCCCGTTGGGCGCGTTGGCGGCGGTGCCGGCGCCCGAGTTGTTCGACACGGTGTTCTGGTACCACTTCTCGAGGACGGACGTCGTCGGGTAGCGGTGCGGGTGCGGCCCGTGGTGGCCGTGGCCGTGACCGTGGCCGTGGTGGTGGTGGTGCTGCTGCTGCCCTCCGTGGTGGCTGCTGCCGCTGTTGCCGGGCAGCATGGGCTGCAGGGTGCTGAGCTGGTGGTACTCGGGCATCGAGGGGAGCAGGGGCCAGCGGTCCTTGGTCGGCATGCCCATGGTCTCGACGATCTTCTGCATCTGGTTGCGCTGGAAGGGCACCATCTTCTTCGAGTCCATTTTAGCCTCCTCGCCCTTGAAGATGGGCCGCAGGGAGAGCAGCTCCGCGAAGATGCAGCCGACGGCCCACATGTCGATGGCCGGCGTGTAGTGGTACGAGCCGAGGATGAGCTCCGGCGCGCGGTACCAGATCGTCACGACCACTTTATCGCCGCTGAAGAGCGAATGTAGCGGCTTGTCGAAGCGCCGCGCCAGGCCCAGGTCCCCGATCTTGACCTCGCCCGCCGACGTGACCATGATGTTGGCCGGCTTGAGGTCCCGGTGCAGCACCCAGTTCGTGTGCAGGTACTGGCACCCGTTGAGTAGCTGGAACATGATGCTCTTGATCGCCGTCGGCGGGATCGGGTGCCGCGGCTGCTGCGTGTGGTGGTGGATGATCTGCAGGAGGTCGTGCTCCGCGTACTCGAACACCATGAAGATGCACTTGTCCTCGAGCAGGATCTCCACCAGCCGGATCACGTTGGCGTGGCTCAGCTCCGTGCACAGGCTCATCTCCCGGATCGCGCTCTGCGAGATGCCTGTGTACGTGATCTGCTCCCCCTCCTTGTCCGGCTTGAACTTCTTGATCGCCACCTCCGCGCCCCCGGCGTTGGCGCTCGACACCGTCCCGCTCGATGTCTTCATCGCGGCAACGCCGCTGCCGTTGGGGCCCACCCGGCTGATGGCCTTGTAGACGCGGCCGTACGTCCCGCTGCTAATGAAGCCGATGATGCGGTACCGTTCCGTGACTCGGACCTTGGGCGTGTAGCCCGTCGACCGGCCATGTTCATCTGGGAAGGGGCGGTGAGCTGACGAAAACGATGACAGAAACTGATATGAGGGGGGATAGTGGCCCAGAGTCCGGAGCCGTTGAGGCATGGCCACGATGCTCTCTCTCTCTCTCTCTCTCTCTCTCTCTCTCTCTCTCTCTCTCTCTCTCTCTCTCTCTCTCTCCCTCCCCCTTGATCTTTCCCCCCCTCGCTCTCCTTGTGTGTCTCTCTGTCTCTCTGTGTCTCAGACTCCCCGAGATCCTCCCCTTCCTATCTTCACTCTCACTTCGGGAGTTGAAGAAGATGTACGTGTAAGAACGGTGACCCGTGCAGGAAGAGAGTCCTCGGGCTGGGAGTACGTATTGGAGCAGGACCATGCAGGAGGAGTAGATGCAGATCGAATCCGTGAGAGCGGGCTTTAAATGGAAGACGGGTGATGCAAGGTCCAGTACCTAAAGATAGCCTCGCCTAGATCACCGGGATCGGCTATCGAGGGTGCCGGGAATGGCTTGGCACGTCCCGGTGACAGGGATGGTCGGGAATAGAGGGGATGGAGCGAGTCAGGTGGAAAAGGTTGTATGGGACGGACGTGAAGGTGCAGATCGCAGGGAAGATGATGGCATGACCTGACTCCGACGGAGCAGAGGGGGGCAGACGGCTCGGCGATGGGGGAGCAATCAGTCGTCAGGCGTGATGCTGGCGATGATGCTCTATATATACCTTGTGTATGCTGAACGAGAGCACGTGGGAAGCCAAGAGGAGGAAAGGGTGAGAGAGACAAGAGACCACGAGAGAGACCAGGAGAGGAAGAGAGAGAGAGAAAAGAAAGCAAGGGAAGGGACAAAGGAAAGAAGAAAAAAGAGGCCGCGAAAAGCCAGCAATCCAATCCAAAAGCACTTACTCACCTTCCAGCGCCGCTTGGGTGTTCCGCTTCATGACCCTCCCCCCGCCGCCTCCGCCTCCTCCTCCTGCATTCCCCGATCCAGAACCCCCGGAGGTCCCCGTCGGCGGATTCGTCAGGGTCATGTATCGAAAAAAGGCCGGCGGACCGGGGGCGAAAGGCGCGAGTCGTCGAGATGCTACCAGGCCCGGGTCGAGGTCCAGGCCGCTGCTGTTACCGGTAGGAGCTTGTTTCGATGGCGGACCCAAAATGGAGCGCGGCGAAACCCCATGCTCGTGCTGTCCCCCCCCACCGAGCCGCTCGACACGATCTACTCGTTACGGTATAATCGAGGGACGGCCGCTGCGGGAGAAGTTTTCTTTTTTTTTTTTTTTTTTTTTTTTTTTTTTTTTTTTTTT
>NIGB01000005.1:2344019-2359769 GCA_003055145.1 Escovopsis weberi
GGGGGGGGGGAGAGACGAGAGACCCTCTCCCCGGGCCACGAACTGGTCGGAACTAAGGGATCGGTTTTCCGCCGCCGTTCGTCCGGGACGCCTTGCCCCGTTTCAATAAGCTTGTCTGGCGCATGCCGTGGAGGTGAGCTCTCAGCCTTGGAGCGAGGGGCCGCGACCAATCGTTCATCCACTCCGGGCAGGGCCCGCGGATGAGTCAAGACATTGATTGACTCGAGAGCTTGTCTTGGGCGCTGCTGCTGCGAATCGTGAGGGCGAAGGACCGATAGCAGAGCAATGACATGGATGGAAACCGCCAACATCGGTCAGTCGGGACGCGGATCTGAGCCAAGGCGTGTCTCCCCCCTTATCCCGACTTCTTGGCTGCCATCTCTTTTCTCTCCATGTACTCCAGCGATGCTCGCCCGGCCAGCCCAAGCTTCCGGTCCATGTTCGACTGATCAGGCCCGCCCGTGTCGGGGAGTGGACTGATCGATGGTTGGTTGCACTGACTGGTCCCTTGCAGTCTGCAGCAGCAGAGTGGAAGCCGTTGGCATGAAGATTTCCCGGGGGGGTGGGGGTGGGGCAAGCAGCGTGCAGCGTGCAGCACATCTATCTGTCATATGGCGCGACATGATAGCAATTTGTTTCCTTCAGACGGCGGATCGTTGTCTGGTACGAGGAATGCCGAGCTCGTATTGAGCTCCCGGGTCTGCTCCTCCGTGGTCGGTACATGGATGTGGACTGGAGTAGGAGCAGAAGCAGGAGCAAAAACAAGCACTGCGTGGCCGCGAAATGGCGCCCGGAATCTTGCAACGAGATCAGGCAGTGGTGATGGTGATATTTTGACATTGGGGGTCCCGGCAATCTCGTAATGTAGGTGTTGGTCCCGCCGACTGCGGGAAACCTGTCAAGTCGGACAGGTCTGGCGACGACGGAAAAAGGAGCAGGGCCCAAGATGTTGGTCACCCGAGAGGATGCTTTCTTGGCCAACAATAGCCCCTTCAATTCGAACGTCCGAGATCATCAATCCATCCGAACTTCATCCACCGCCTCAATCCCCCCCCCCCCCCTTTTTTTTTCTCGTTTGCTCCACCGTCGAAAGGGCTCTTCCGGCTTCGGCTTCGCGAGTATTGGCAATCGTTGCGGCGGTACCTTGGTTGCCCAGATGGCTCAGCAATGGATGTTCTTGAGCACGAAGTCGTCGTTTGTTTCGATGCCAACGCCGATATCGAATTACAGTATCGCCCTTGTGAAGAAGCTGCCGCTGTCAGGCCACTCCTGTGCACCCAGTTCAAGCGGAAAATGCGCTTTTGCATCATTGGCATCGTCATCATGGTCGTTTTCGTCGACTGTATCAAAATAGCACTGAGTTGCTCAAGTTCATCGAAAGTAACACATCACTGTGAAGATGGATCCGTCATTTTCGGCGAAGAGCGCGCAAAAGGACAGACACGGAAATGGCAAGGGGAGAGGCTTCATCCGGCCAGCGTGAGCCTCCTCCTCCTCCTCCTCCTCCTCCTATAGCCCGTGTGAGCCTCTACCGCCGGGATCTATGCCGTTCGTCGGGACGCCGGCCGTGGTATCCATCTCTATCTCGTCGCTCGCGATGGCCGCGATCCGAATCCCTTCCCCCTCGTCGGTCGTGATCCCTCGGCCGCTCGTATCTCTCGCGGCTTCTGTCTCTCCGCTGCGGACTCCTGCTGCGACTGCGGTTGCGACGCCTGCCATCAGCCCTATCATCGAAACGTTTCCCATCATCACCATTGTCGTCATCATCCGCAGGTGGCCGGTCCTCCTTTGGTGGGCGGCGATGATCGTCGCGCCTAGCCCCCTGATGACGTGTCCTCATCTCCTCGTCGCTGTAGACCATGTTGTAATCCTTGCCGGAGGCCCTGACTTCCTCCGCCCTGTACTGCCGCCTCTTCTCGAGCTCCTTGACGCCGCCGAAGCCACCCCTGGAGGCGTTGGCCCTCCGCTTGTTGTTCGTGTCGCTCCTCCACACGTCGCTGAGCTTGCTCACGCTCTGGGAGAAATCGACATGTATTCTGCGGTCGTCAATCAGAACGCCCTGCATCTTGAAGTAGGCGGCCTCGCAGGACGCCTTGTCCTCGTACTCGATGAAGGCGTACTGCAGGCTGTCGCCCGTCTTGCTGTCGCGGATGACCTCGCAGCTCAGTATCTTGCCGAAGCGCCCGAAGATGAGCTCCAGGTCCTCGTCCCCCGTGACCGGGTTGAGCTTGCACACGAAGAGGACGTTCTCTGGGGGCGCCACCTCTGCGAAGGGCAGGTCCCCCATCATCTCGAGCGTGAGGGCCTGGGCCTGGGCCTCCCTTGCCCTGCGCCTCTTTTCGAGCTCCTCCTCGCCGAGCCCGTCGTCGGCATGGAGAGCAGCCTCGTCCGCGATGCGCACCGTCTTGAGCTGCTCGTCCGAGGGCGGCGGGCTCGCGCTTGGCTCCCTGAACCCAGACGGATCGGGATAGGGGTCGTCGAGGATGACGACGTGCAGGATGCGAATGTCTATGAGCGGGTACCCCTTGTCGTCGACGATGGCGTCGTTGATGGCCTCGAGGGCGTCGAAGCCCTCGACCACCTTTGCGAAGATGGCGGCCTTGCCGTCCAAGAAGTCGGTCTGCTCACCGAGCGTGATGATGAATTGGGATGCGGCGACCCGCACGTCGGGGTCCGAGGCGGATGGCACCGTCGCCATGCTGACGGTCCCGCGCTCGAGGTGCTTCAGCTTCGGGTGGAAGAAGGCGGGAAAGGTGCGTTTCGAGGGTTCGCCCGAGAGGCGGCCCCAGACGGAGCAGCCGCCATCGGAATGGGCGGAGAGCGGGCCGAGGGGGTCGCCGGTCTGTAGCGAGAAGTTCTTCTGCACGGAGTGTATGGGAGAGAAGTTGTAGTACTTTGACTTGCACAGCTTCAAGAAGCTTTATTCGATTCCAATGCAATGTCAGTCTCGAGTCTGAGTCTGCTCGTTGGTCGATGCTGAGGAAGTAGGAGCTGCTTACTTTTCGCAGAGAGTTGGCGCATGGTCCACGAGCAAGTCGATGACGATGTCGCCGGCGCTTGTCTCAAGAATCACCGACATGATCTGATGCAAGATGCAGAGCGAGACTCTTGGAGGTTGGAGTTGAAGATGAAGAGAGATCGAGCTCGACGCTGTGCCAGAAGATGCTCCGAATCGAGTTGAAGTCGAAGCCTCCCAAGGTGAGCAAGTGGATTTCGGGGAAGGCGCGATTGGATCCCTGTTCCTGCATGTCGGCGCACAGCTACCCGGCCAATCAGAAGCCGTTACGGGTACGACTACAGGGTACGCGCTTCTACCCACCTCCAGCTTGAACCTCCAACCTCATGTCCATTAGGTAATCATCGAGCATCATCGATTTGATCACTGCATCGTCAACATCCATCGTCAACATCCATCACCAGGGCTCTGATTCTTAATCGTTGCTAATAGATTCGGTACAACCAGTGCGTTGTAAATTAGTACCTGCAGGGCTCGCTTTTAGCTGCAGATTTAGCCTTATACTAGTCGTGATATACCTCCTTATAGTAGAGGCTTATCCAGCACCGCACACAGCACTACCACACACAGCACTACTATACACAGCACTATATATAAGCTAAGGTGTTATAAATAAAGCCCGCGATATATATAATCTTCCTGATTTTTAGCGTTTTAGCTATAGCTGCTGTAAGTACTAGTATATATAAAACACTAAAAATAACCATATTTAAAGATATTATAGGCCTTATACGCGATTAGTAATAGCATTTATAACGCTAGCTAGTAGTAATATATCTAATTAGTAATAATATTTTAGTTAAGTAAAATTAGTAATATAAAAGTAGTAGAATTTATTATTAGCGTTGCTAATTCCTTAGTATCTATACCTTATATAGTATTTTAAAGGTTATTTTAGAGGCTGTAGGAGCCTGTAGATACCCTTAGTTAAAACGGTACATTTAACAGCGCTTGGTTATAATTTTTATACTACACTTTTACTTTTTAGTTAAACGCTATACTAATCCAGGCCTAGGTGATTTCTTATACAAGATTTACAACGGCCACGAGATTTACTCTATATACCGAATCCATTAGCAACGATTAAGAATCAGAGCCCAGGTCTCGATGCGATCCATTTCATTGCGGCTTGAGACCTGCTCGTGATCTTCTCTAGTCACCTTCTCACAAATCAAGCTAATGCGGTCATGACAATTGATCCATCAATGGATTTCCGCAGTCCACCCATCTATCGTACTCCCTAGGTAGTCTAGTAGTAGTCTATTACAAGCTTCATAACTTTTCATACTTTTACTCCGTAGTACCTCTTCAATACATGTAGGCGATCCCTCTACCAGAGTACCTAGTAGTAGTCGGCACCAAACTCGAATATCATCAAGGCAACCCATCGTTCGTCAAATGCCATATCCATCCATGCGATCCCTCGTACCAGTGGCAAAACTCATCAGCGTCGATCGTGCGTCTCTCCACAGCACGCCATCAACACACTGCAGTCCCATGCGAACCCCTCCCCTGTCATTGGTGGCAAAACGCTTTGTGCCTCGATTCCCTCCCCGTTTCATTGCCATTTCATTCGATCAACATTCACTTGATTGGCAAGCTTCTTGTCAAAGCAAAAGCCGTTACTCGCACTATTGCTTCACTTGATGGCGATCAGAAAAGGGAAAGGAGAAAAGAAAACTCAGACGATCAAAGAAAAGTAAGATGAGCAAGTATCCAGAATCTCGTTTGTTGATTGCCTCTAGAGCCTGATTTTTCCCTTCTCAGACACACAAACACCAGAAGATAGATAAGGAGGAAAAGGGAGAAAAATGTTGCTTGCTTGCTTGCTTCTTGCGTCTTGCGCCCTACTCGATCTTTCAGGGACCCCATTTTTCACGGACTGAAATAGTGAATACGTTTCCAAATCTGCCAATCGACGGAACACAGACATGAAGAAGAGGAAAGGGAAGGACAATAAGAACAGTAACATAAGCGACGTGCAGTCCATGCAGAATGAGGGGAAAAAAAGAAATCCAATGACTGCCATCTCCGGCCATGCTATGCTCAGTGACACCAACCGACCAATTCAAAATTTTAGGGTCAGACCAGAAGGATGAAGAGACAAAAGGAGAAAGAAGAATCAGGAGGACGCAAAAAGAAAGAGAAGAAGAGAAAGAAGATGTGCCGCCGTGTGTCGTGCTGTCGAGGGCTATCCTCGATCAACATTCAAACTGGCCCTGCCTGAGAGCCCATGTTGCTTAAAATCTTTATAATGCAAAAACTTTTGGCCCTTGAATGACATGAAAACGCCAATGGTCCATGCAAGAATGGAAAGGAAGATTCATTTTCCCCAAAAGGTGAAGGACGTGGAGATAGAGATAGAGAGAGAGATAGAGAAAGAGAGAGAGAGGAGATGAAGGGGGTTGAAGGAGGAGAAGCTCCTCGAGATCATGGGAGGTTGTGTGGTGTCTGCCATGTCGTGTCATTTCCCGCAGGAAAAGGCTCAATGTTGTCGGTGGGCGACCGATGGAATTATTCCATGCCAGGGGAGCTCCGTCGTCGTCGTCCTGATCGGAGCTCCTTTTCCGTCTCCATGAGTCTTGTTTGTGCCCACATGCGGGTCTTGATGTCATCGCGAACGGCGTCGCAGTTGAGGAGCTCGGTCAAGGCGCGTTTGATGCTCTCGTTGATGTCGAAGAGGCGTTGCTCCTCGGCGGAGATCTTGAAGATGGTGTCCTCGTCGACAATGGTGTCGAGTGCCTCTTGGCTTCGGTCCTCCCAACCACTGCATCGCGCGTGGGATCTGAAGGACCTGCTCCGCTGGCCTGAACGGGTGTGCCGTCTTGGGGACGTTGGCGGCGCATGGAGGGATGACCGGCTGGGCGACGTGGCGGGCGAGGATACGGTGGAGCCACTGCTCGTGGATGACTTTCTGGGGCGGATCTGCTCGAGGTTGCTGCTGAGCTGCTCGTGCTGCTCCTGCAGGAGCATGTACTTCTGCAAGGTGAAGGTGTAGTTGTGGGCTTTCTCCATTGTGGGCGACATCTTGATTCTCAGCGGCTGCACCGATACGACCGTGGTGATGTCCTTGATATCAACTGTGACGAAAGCATCGGACTCCAGGACGGAGAGAGAGAGGTGTTGGAGGAAGCACCAGAGATCAATATGCAAGGATGACCTGATCCGCGATGTGGGTTGGGGTATTTGGCGACTGGTTCTTCCGGTTGGGCCCCTTTGACTGTTCGTACTCGTATACGGCTATGCGCTCTCTCTTCCGAACTGATCTGAGAGGGCGACAGGGACGGGACGGGGCGGGGCGAATGTCGCGACCGTCAAAAGTGGTACTCCTGCGATGGACCCTGCGTGGTCTTTTCAACTCCTGGTGGAAAGCGAAATGCTGAGTCCAGTGGCGGGTGAATGAAATAGAGCCCGAGCCCTTTCTTTTCGTTTTCGGCGCGTTGTCTTTTCTTTTGGAGGAGGAGGGTGGCTGAGGAACAGGGACTGCCGGATGAATACGGCAGTGTCTCGTTAAGGTGAGGAGGTGGAGATGCTGCTCAATGTGTCGCGCCGTGCAGTCGGAGGCACGGATAAGGTAGGCGGACTAGTGGTCGTAATCCGTAGGTAGCGATTGCAGTGTATGTAAGAGAGTAGTAGGTTGGAGTGAGGCGTAGGATTGACAGGGCCGATGAGATAATATATAGGAAGGATGGAGAAAAGAAGAGAGACTCGGGTGGAGGGGCGATTGCTAATAGATGGGGGCGGGCGTGCTGGAGGGGGGGAAGATGGAGGGTTTAAATTGGATTCAAGGGCAAAGGTTGTGTGCGTGTTGTTGTGCAAGACTCGGAGGGAGAAGTTGGAAACCTGTTGTCAAGGTTGAGCTTTTGATGATGCGGGACGGCGTCGAGGATGCGCAACGACCGGAGCTTGAGCTGTTCAGGGGTGGGCAGCCCGAGTTTGGAATGAAGGGTGTGGGAGGCAAGGCAAAAGCGATTGATGGGTGGATGGAGCTAAATGTGATTGATTGAGAGGTTGTTGTTGTGGAAGGCTCGGGTTCTGGTGGTTCTTGCCTGGATTGGACTGGACTGGATACAACGTTGGCAGGCAGGCAGGCAGGCCCGGAAGAGGCAATCTCTCGTCTGGAGTCCGGAGTAGGAGGTACCTTTGGCTCGACCCATGTATGTATCTTTTCCGGCCCCGAGTATGGGCGGGCTACCTCGAATGGGGAGTACGAGAGTGAACCGGTACTCGTACTCGTCCTCGTGCTACCGGAACATGCCCTCTGCCGCACTGTGCTATTGTGCCCAATGAAACCACGGGGAGCAAGCCAGCGCCGCAACTCGCTGAGATTTGGGGGAGGACTCAAGGGGGGAGACAGTGCCAGTGCGAAACCAAGACGGAGCGACCCCACCGGGCCAACTTTTTGCAACGGCAGCCGTCACCAGAGGCACTCGTAATCGCACAGGGTTCATTGCTAGCGTTTGGCGGATAGCGAAGGGTTGGAGGGGAGGGGGAGTGGGGCCTGCGAAATAGTGACCTGCCAGTAGGTACTAGGGCCTGTGGCAGGCGGCACCGACCAGGTGTATGTAGAGTACTGTACCCGTCCGCACTAGTACTCCGAAGGAAAGCACCAGACCGAGCGCCTTGTCCGTTCTTGCCAGTTCGCAATCAAACGGCCATGGTCAGGCCAGGAGGTACCTTGTGATACTGGTCGTGCTTCGAGGCCAGCGTGAGAGATTAAGATTGGATTTTTGACAACGGAGAAGGGTGATCAAACGCGCGGAGATCATACGGGGCTTACGGAGTACTACTCCCCATCTTCCAGAAGAAAAGGGCAGGAAGAGAAGATTAGTGGTATGGAAGATCCCTATTGCAAAGGGAACATCGAACATGCCTGTACGGAGTACGAGTACGGAGCACTAGTAGCCCCCGAAATTGCATCTTTCTGAACCAAAACAACGTGGCAGCGACCGACTCCCACCCAGGAGGTGTCGGGTTGCCCAGCGGAAACCCGGAGCACAGTACGGACACTGTCATACCCTTTCGATGCATGCTCCGGATCTAGGCTGGGGAACAGCGAGCTTAGCTGCAGTGGACATTGTCTAGTACTGTACTGGCACTGTCGGAATACTCAAAGGATATTGAACTCTGAGCCACAATAACTTGCGTGCTGCGTCCTCGACACGAGCTGCGAGACATGCAGTGGGCTGTCCTCCCGTCACCCCACAGGCAAGGAACATGGACATGAACCTGGAGGCTGGAATGCCTGCTCCGTCATGAGATAGAAACACGCAGCAACTGCCGGTGGTATCAAGAGGAAAGATACCTGTACATATACTACTCCGTACCTAGTACGGAGGTCTCGGACTTGAGTCTGATGTCTCCCTACGTCAGATGCGCAAAGATGATTGCTATCAAGCAGGTACATACTGCTATCAACTTTACCTCATCATCCATTCTCCGTGAGATAAGGCAGTGAGTGGTTCGTGACGGCGGTGGCTTAAAGGTGACGAGTGCCAGAATTGGCGTGATTGGCCGCCTTCCCGTCTTGAGATTGGGTGTCTGGCGGGAGAAAGAAGCCGGAAGGATAGAAAGGAGAGACAGTGAGTGTATCGTAGAGTCGCAGTTGAGTCACTCCTATCCGAGGTGGTGGTTTCTCGTACTCCGTAGTAATCGTCGAATGACCCGACTCCTGAGATGGGATCGATCGATCCTTGGGCATCAAAGGGATTCTAGAACTGCGATTGTAGAAGTAGTATCAGGCTCGTCTCAAATATCGTACCCATCGTCCTCAATCTGGCGTTGTTCAAGATTCTTTCTTGAATTTATGCCATAAAATCTCAGTATGTATAATAGATTTTTTTTCTTTTAGAAAAAATTGACAATATCGCGCCTTCTGCTCCTGTATTCGTACAGTGCGCGGTGCGCGCTGCAGCGATGGGGCGTTTCAACAAGCCTGCGGCAAGTGCCAGTGGCTGTACATCAGGAGTGCCTGGATTGCTGCATCAATGCAATCGGCCCAGAACGATTGCGACTGCCTACCGCGGGAGCTTCCAGCTGGCTGAGCAGGCGCATCCACGATACCTCCTCCCATCTGTGGCGATTGAGGCGATTGATTGGACGAGGCACAGCTGCTCAAGGGCGTCGCTGCCGCCGTAGTTCGTACATACTCGTACTCGTATGTACAGCGCTTTCCTGATCCTCAGGGTTTCCTTCCGTCTCCAACGGCAGACCTTGCGGCCTACACAGTGCGCGGAAATACAAATACACCAGCGCATCGGCACCCCCAAGAACTGGCAGCAGCGGCTCTTCTGCCTCAAGTTGGTGCTTCCAGTCCGAAATCGTGAAGGGTTCAATCACCATCCTGAGCATGTCGCACAAGGGCTCAATCCATCCGAAATGATAGGCCGTCAGCGGACGGAATGCCTCTCTTCCTCGGACTTCTGTCTCCTTCTTGAGCAGAAAGAAACGCCCAGGTTCTATTTTCGATCACCAGGAACCGCTTCCATCAATACTATTGAAGTTCCAAGTCTCTGACCACGGAGGCTTCCACCACTTCCTCCCCCTTCTCGCGCGGCTCAACAACGATCTTCCCCTCCAGCATCTGGACCTTGGCATCCGGCATTGTGTGGCCAACAAGCGAGGCAATGGCCTCACTGCACGTTGTACGAGTACGAGTACGGGTCGGCGACGCTCACAGGTCTAGTGCGAGTAGGGAGTATGGAGCACAGTCACGGAGAGGTAGACTCTGCTCCTCCATACCGGTAGACCCCCTCGAACCTCGACCGAGTCTTTACTACTCGCTAACGCTCACCGGTCAGATGACGCGGGTCGGATGGAAATCAAAGCTCGGGTGCCAATTCACTTCCTTGACCTGAACCCTCTTTGCTCCCCCCTCTTTCTTTTCTTTTTCCTCGTCCGCATCCTTCGCTCAATCATGGCAATTTATGACACTGCGGTTGCTTCGTATGGTCTGCAAAGTTCAAACTACCACCGCTGGGCATAAGGAGCTTAAGTAGCCAAGACGGCAGGGGGTCGAGCGATGGTCGAGCAATGGTCGACCACATGCGCGGATAGGGTGCTCTTCCCCGCACAGTACCCCCATATGGCCTGTCCTGATCCATACGAGGCCATCGGGGTCCGTATCGTGGGCGAGGACACTCGAGAGTCGAGACACAGCTGGCGCCTGAAGCTCGATACCATGCTCGAGGTTTTTCTTTCCTCCTGTAGTGCTCAGCCACGTTGTCCGGCTATCAATTTTTTCCACCCACGATATTGCTGTGTCTTGGATGGGCGAACAACATCCCCCCAAATCGTCGTGCTCATCCCCCGTGTTTATCCCGTCGTTGCCATTGTTGACCGACTGCAGGTTTCGGGTCACGAGCTCTATCAGACACACGCACGCACACGCACACGCACACGCACACGCACGCGATACCATGTATCTGACGATGGGACTAATGTCCGCAGGACAGGTGCTCTTCTAGCGTCCATGTACGATGCAACACCAAGAGCGCTTCAAGGCATTCGCACATGCATGCAGGGGGTTTTCGTAAGACGGAAACTCAAGGCCCTTCCGTGACGAGTACATACATACATACGATACTGCCTCGGCGTTGTGTGGAGTCTGGAGAACGACCCGAAGCCGAGGCGGTCATCCACAATGCCGCAGGACGTTGGATGAGTAGGGCCCGGAAGTGTCAGGGACGATTGCGGCAGAGCGGGGGCTTGTGAGGCGATGCGAAGACGACGAGACCCCATCTCCTTCGGCGGATGGCGGATTCCCAGGGCGGCACTCAGAAGTCGGGGTCGCTCCAAGGCGGAATCGAGGGCAGAATCGAACGCGAAGCTTCTCATTCGTCTCCCGCCGGCCCCAGCGCGCGTCGGATCCAACCCAGGAGGTGGGATAATCAATATGCGGATATTGACACTGTCGCCGGTCGAGACCCCCTACAGTGCAAATGCATGCTTCAACACGTCCTCGGAGTGCCTGATAATCATTGCTCCGCAAAGGCAACCGAAGGCGCACTCCTCCATTTCTGGCAGGATCGTCGGAAGCTTTGGTCCCTCCGTGTCGAGGATCTGGTCGATCAGAAGCCTCGTCTGGCGATGCCAGCGTCCATCGGTGACACACATTGATCTCCAGAATTCCCATCCAATCTCGCCGGCAGATGGCAAGAGTCTCCCTGCGGAGTAGATGCTCCAACAATGGAATAGAGAGTCCTCAACAAAACACTCCCTCACAGTATCACGCTGGCTCTAAAACCTAGGCCCGCCAGCCCGTGTCTCCGAGATCATTTTTACAGTGTCGCATCTCCGAAGAGCCCCAGGCCTACACACAATGCATTGAGGGCCAACCCTGCCGATCTAGGTCAACCTGCACATGCAGCTGGTGAGGATGCAGCAGACCGACTGCTCTCGGTGCTCCCACTCGTCATCCCAGCCGTTCCCCGCTTCGACTTCCCCTCCTCGGCATGCCGTACCATACCGGTATGAGTACCGGTACTCCGTAGTACAATGGCAGATATCATGGTTCATTCTCTCGAGGTCCCCGCAAACCGGCTGCTGAACACTTCCCTTGTCGACGAACCCATCCGTCCCGCTCTCCGTGCTCTTTTCATGCCCGTATGTAGCATGTATGAACTGCGGAGCATCGTAGCATTGTGTCCCCGGGCGTGAATCGCGATGCACGCAATGCATCAATGACGCTGAAGGATGCAGGTCACACGGGATGGAGGCTTGGGGGCCCAAGGATGCTGCTGCTGCTGCTGCTGCCCAGACTCACATCAGACGTCTGCTTTTTACTTATGTTTTCTTCTTTCTCTCCTTCTGCAGGGCATTTCAGAGATTGGACATCCTCGGGCGATTATTCGCGAGACGGTATCCCGCGGAGATGAGATGCATGCCTAATTGTCCATTGCCTAACCCAAAAAGGGGGGGGAGAAGAGGGGGGATTGGAGAACGACGGAGTTCCATGCAAGGACGATGAGGGGTTTGTCTCTCTGGCTGCGAACAATTGGGAGCATGACTGTACTGCGTACATTTGGAGACGCCCGGTTTGGGACGAGCAAGACGGTGAGGCTCCTGACGGTAGGAGTAGGCATCTATGTGTCATTCACCAATTGGTACTCGTACCAGGAGGTGGTTTGATCGTGAGGCCGCATCGAGTGCTTCACAGGTTGGGCTTCACAACTTGGTCCCCCCCCCCCCCCTCCCCCCCCCAAAAAAAAAAACGACGAAGTCTCTCCCCCCCCTTTCCCTCCCTTTTCTTATCCCTTTCCTGAGGCGTGCTTCTTCCTCTGCCTTATCAAGCCAAGGCCTATCACCGGCTTGGCTTCGAGATCCTGCAGATTCGGATTGCTACCCGGCTCTCATAGAACGGGCCGTCCTGCGCCTCCCGCAGCGGCACTGGGAACGGCACATCGATGACGTCGAGGCCGCTGCCCTGGCACCTGTCGAGAAACACCCGAAAGGTCTCGTGGTTCCTCTGCGTCGCGGCAATCAGGACCTCGAGGCGCGGGTACAGCGCGAAGAGGTCCGCCAGCGTCCCGATCAGGGCCGAGATCAGGCCCGCGTCGTACGTGATGTCCGCGCCGAGGACCACATCCAGGGCGCGCCCGCCCTTCCAGCGGTCCTCCTCGGCGCCGACGAGCGCGTGGCCCCACTTGACGTCCATGGCGGCGGCGCGGCCCGAGCCCTGCAGCCCGTTGAGGAAGAAGTTGTCCGCGAGGTTGTGGACGACGTCGTCGGAGCCGTCGGACGCGATGGCGTGGCGCGCCCGCAGGTGCTTGGCGCACAGGATGGACAGGTAGCCCGTCCCCGCGCCCAGCTCGAGGATGCGCCGACCCGCGGCGACCTCGGGGTTGCGGCACAGGTACTGGCCCAGGTGCAGCGCGGCCTCCCACGTCCGCAGGCCCGTGGTCCCGCCGGCCGAGATGAGCGAGCGGTTCTCGAGGAGCGTGATGCGGGCGTCCTCGGCCGCGTCCTCGGGGCCGCGCAGCGCCGAGAGATGGTACGTGACGCGCCGCTTCTGCTGCACCGTCTCCGCCTCGGGCGGGTGCGCAGTGGACAGCAGGTCCGTCAGGGAGGACATGAGGTCATCGGACACTCCCTGGGTTGGTGCTGCGGGTCAGCTCGAGGCTCGTGTGGTCCTTTTTGGGTTTTCCTCGCGCGCGCGCGCGCGCCCGCGAACTCACATGCTGGTCCCAGTCGTCGATGCCGGCCTCGATCTTGGACACGAGCGCCTTGAGCGTCTTGGCTTTATAGGCTGCGGGAGGGTCGCTCTCGGGCGGCGCCTCGGCCGCGAAGAGCTTGCTGTGGATGGCATCCTGGACCTCTGCGAGCTTCAGATACTCTCCGTCTGGGTAGTCGAGGACGTGCTCCAGCTGGAGATATTGATGGCAGAACCGATCCACCTGTCTCGCCCAAGGCCGGTCCATGATTATGAACGCCGCGGGACCATTATCAGGCCAATGAAACAGGTCGAGATCCTCCAGATACCACTTCGACTACTCCCTCAGCTCCCCTTGACGACATTAGAGAATGATTGCGATCACCACTGCGGTGGTTTACCCCACTTCAAGATCTCGGTGTACCGGTAGAGGCGTCGAAGTGGATTCGTGACCGAGAACGCGCCAATATTGGTATTCAGCCGAGCCTTTCCCGGGGCGAGAGCGATAGGCTGCGCCGACGCCAGTCCACGTGACCCGGACGGCCACCAGCGCACACACACCCGCAAAGTGACCAGGTTATCGCACGCGGTGGCGCACTTTTTCGACTTAGGGCTGGACCCAGGCCTAAGCGACGACGAGCGCGCGGAAAATTCGGTGCCCCGGCCCAGATTTGCGAATCCACTCCACGACCACCAGATCGCCAAACCCGCCCAACGTCCTTTTTCTCGTCCCTCCCCGCCCGCCTCTGACAACTCTTCCCACGGAGACAACCATCAAGGATCGCAATCATGGCGGACAACGACGCTCCCGTTACCCTGCGAACTCGCAAGTTCATCCGCAACCCCCTGCTGGGTCGCAAGCAGATGGTGGTGTGAGTCTTTGGAAAAATAACCCCGTCCCCGCTAAGGCAGATCGAAGCGTCTCTTCCTCTCTGTTTCTCTTCTTCGTCCTTTTTTTCGTTGGCGACGGAACTCGTTCTCGGGGAATGCGTACGACGGTGTATCGAATCGAGGAGCCTGCGTGGTCGACGAGAAGAATCTTTAAAACGATGCCGAACGACAGGCGTATCGAAAGACGCCAGTAACGGGTTTTTTTTTTCATTGTCGGCGATTTCGAAGAAGACAGATACACGACGGATGGCGATTTCGTTAGAGTAATCACAACGGCCGGTCTACGATTTCAGCTCCTCCTCGCATCTCAAAACGAAGCCAATTGCGGAAAACCCCCCGAAACAGCGAACGAGAAGACGAAGGACATGAGACAGAGAGGACCAGGACGAGCAGACAACGACGAGGACAGGGACAGGACAGGAAAGGAAGACACGTTTTTTTTGGCTGACCGTTGGACTCTCCGCACTGCAGTGACATCCTCCACCCCGGCCGTGCCAACATCGCCAAGGAGGAGCTCCGCGAGAAGCTGGCCGTCCTGTACAAGGCCTCCAAGGAGCAGTGCCAGGTCTTCGGCCTGCGCACCCAGTTCGGTGGCGGCAAGACCACCGGCTTCGCCCTCATCTACGACTCCCCCGAGGCCCTCGTCAAGTTCGAGCCCAAGTACCGCCTCATCAGGATCGGCCTCGCCACCAAGCCCGAGCGTGCCAGCAGACAACAGCGTACGTTGCTTTTGATTTACTCTGTTCTCGTTTCTCCCAAATTCCTCCCGGAGACACGCAGTTCGCACCACACCCGGCTAACATGGCATTTTTCTCGCCCCCCAACAGGCAAGCAGCGCAAGAACCGACAGAAGACCCTCCGCGGCACGGCGAAGGTCAAGGGCGCCAAGGCGAAGAAGGAGAAATAAACGCACAATCGCACAGAAACCTCACGAAGAAAAAAGGGAATCGGGGATCCTCGGCTCGGTGTTGGGTTGTTTCATGGCTTGCTTGCTTGCTCGCTCTGCATGCTGGGTTTCTTGCTTGGCGAGATAGGGGGGGGAAGAAGCATCGGCGAGAAGCGGGGGGGACAACAAAAGAAGACGCGGCCCTCGCCCCTCTGCTGCCTCGGCTTGTTCATCTCTCCTTGAAGGGTTTTTTTTTCTTCTCTCGCTTGTCGATAACATTCAAAAAAAATAATGGACAAATAAGAGGACCTCTGCCGCCCACACCCGCCTTTTTCTTGTTTTAGTCCAGCTTTTCACATCTTCAGACTTGGTCCGATATCGACGAACGAAGCGATGCGAATCCGATGCCGAGCCGCCCTGAAATAGATCATGGGGTTTAGGGGGGGGGAACGGGGGGGATAGATATCACGGAAGGAAATGGATTGGGTGAGGGACATGACATCCAAGGGGAGTCGGGCCTTCAAAATACAACACTTGCATGAATTCAATGGTGTTCTTCGGGTTTCGGTCCAATTGCGAAAAAGACGTTCCACATGCTCGTCTAACTCACTGGGGACGATGTCGGTGCTCGTGCTCGTTGTTGACTTTGAGATAATACCTTCTGGTCTCGTCCCGGACAGTACCAGACGCGTGCTCCTCCGCTTCCCGCCTCACATTATTCTCGCCCGTCTCAGGAGAAGTTCAACCACAGGGAGCTCCCTTCATCTCGCTAAAGTCATCAATCGCTCCCGAGTGGCCCCCCCCCCC
>NIGB01000005.1:2364039-2459386 GCA_003055145.1 Escovopsis weberi
CCCCCCCAGCCAAGCAACATGATATGATCTAGACCGCAGGGGAAAAAAAACAAAGGTTCCCAAAAAGGGGGTTACAGCATCGCTTGGAATATGCATAGTCGTGTCAATCCATCTCACGCTTCTACTCACCCAACATCACGCTCTATCCCGTCCCGGATCTGTACAGTACATCTAGCTCATAATTTAAACACGATATGCCAAAGGGGGGAAAAGAAGGAAAAGAAAGACCAGAATCGCTTATCAGAGGAAAATGGAGAACTCGCACGCACACGGCACGCACGCACAGCGGTCCCAGTCTACAGGTGGCGCGGCGTCTCGCTCTAATAGCCTGCGGCGGCCTGGAAGCGCAGGGATCTAAAGGACCACGACACGAACACGGCCGACACGGCGGCAGCGGCGGCGAAGAGGAAGTAGACCCATCCGGCGCCGCCGAGCCAGGCGTTGAGCGCCTTGTTGACGATGGGGAAGAACTGGGCGACGAGGAAGGTGGCGATGTAGTTGGCGCCGAGGCACCAGCTCTGGGTCGCGCCGATGGCCTCCTGGCCGACGAGCTCCGAGGCGAGGATGAAGGGCACGGGGCCGAGGCCGACGCCGAAGAAGCAGACAAAGGCCAGGACGGCGAGGGCGGAGAGCGCCTTGAGGCCGAAGACGATGGAGAGGGCGAGGACGAGCGACGAGCTGCCCTGGCCGAGGATGGAGATGATGAGGCACGTCTTGCGCCCGAGGCGGTCGGGCAGGGGCGCGCAGGCCATGGTGGTCATGAGGTTGGCGGCGGAGACGATGATGCTCAGCAGGGCGGAGGAGATGGGCAGCAGGTCCGAGAGCAGGGACACGGAGTACATGATGACGGAGTTGATGCCGCAGAACTGCTGGACGAACATGATGCCCACCAGGGCGACGATGACGGGCCGCGTGGCGGGGTCCCTGACGACCTGTAGGAAGCCTAGGTGCACGGGGTCGGTCTTGGCGGGAATGGCGTTTGGAGGGGTGGCGCTTCCATTATCGTTGTCGTCGTCGTTGTCGCTGCTGTTTCTGATGTGGTGATGATGGTGATGGTGGTGTTCGTCGTCGTCGTCCTCGTCCTCGTCCTCTCGGCGCGAGAGGAGGCCGCGCTCCTCCTCGTCCGCGCCGCTCGCGGCCGCGGCGGTGGAGACGCGGTCAAGGCCGAGGGATCGCATCTCCTCGCGGACATCGGCGTCCCTGCCGCGGATCATCTGCAGGGTGTCCTGGGCCTGGACGACCCTGCCGTGGGCGGCGAGCCAGGCGGGGGTCTCTGGGACGATGGCGAGGCCGACGCCGTGGGCGATTGCGAAGCAGGCGCCTGCGCCGAGGATCCAGCGCCAGGCGCTCCCGTGGCTGAGGAAGTAGCCCAGGGTCTGGGTGAGCAGGATGCCGAAGTTGATGCTGACCTGGGTCATGAAGCCGAAGAAGCCGCGGGAGTCGGGGGGGCACAGCTCGCTGATGTAGAGGGGGACGATGACGGTGGTGGCACCGGCGCCGACGCCGGAGACGAACCTGCCGAGGGCGAGCAGGAAGGGGCTGTGGGCGATGGTCTCGAGGACGGAGCCGAGGATGAAGAGCACCGAGGTCATGCGCATGGCGGAGAGGCGGCCGCGGCGGGAGGACAGCGGGCCGGAGGCGAGGGCGCCGATGAGCCCGCCGACGGTGAAGATGGAGGATATGCTGGCGAAGGCGGCCTCGTCCATGGGGATGCAGTCGAGGTAGTGGCCGTCCGGGGCCGCGGCCGACTTGACGACGGCGACGACCCCGGCGATTGTGGAGACGAACTTCTTGCGGCAGGTGATGACATCCTGGGGTGCATTCAATTCGGCCTGATGGCAGTCAGTCAGTCAGTCAGTCAGTCAGTCAGTCCGTCAGTCGGGACCTGGCATTTGAATGGAACGTCCCGATCCATCCATAGATGATGCGGTGGGGGAGAAAAAGGTGGACGAGGGCAGATGTTGGGTGGGATTGGGTCGATGGAGGGGGGATGCTGGGCTGTGACATACAAGGTGCAGGCCAAACTGCATGGATCCGATGGCCGCGATGCCCATGGACAGCAGGAGGTAATTTGTCGTTCCTTTGCCAGGCATGATGACCCAGGCAGGCTCTGGATCCGAGGCCAAAACGAAGAAGGAAGAAAGATTCGAAATGAAGAGGAGGAAAGGAAGAAGAAGAGAAGGGGAAGATTGGGCATGCAGGATCAATAGGGGAGGCTCCCGGAGAGGGAAAAAGGGAAAGGCAAGCGAGCTGAGGCCAAAGAGTCGGTCGGTCGGTCGAGGGTCTAGACCCTTGAGGCGGAGGCGGAGGGGAGGCGGAGGCGGATGAGACGTGCAAGACACTTTCCGCCAGGGCGTAGGTTGGGAGTGTTGAGAGGTATCGTCGAGGTATCGTCGAGGTATCTCGTGCCTCAACACCGGTCTGAGCTTGAAGCAGTGCAGCCTGTGAGGCTCCGATGCGGCATCGTCCGCGTCCCAGGAGAAGGTGAGTCTATGGAGGAGGTACTCGTACTCTCTCCGTGCCTCTACGGAGAACGGAGATGAGGGACCTTTGTGGAGGATGATGGATTGGATGGATCTGATGGATCTGATGGATCGAATTCATATGATTTCACACGGTGTGGCTATATGAGGCGACGGGCGCGAGAGCTACCCTAGACAGAGGTCGTGATGGCTTCAAATATGTATGTGCATTGATGGTCTTGGTATGAGGCTGTCGCCGGGGTGAAGCTGGAACGAGTTCTTCAAAGGGGGGGCCTGGATATTTAATGGTACAGGTATGGATGGACATCTCAGAATGACGTATGCGGGGATGGGATGAGGCAGGGAATGGATCAATCTGCATGGAGGCATGGATGGATTCCAGCGTGGAGTCGTCCTGTGGAGCCGATCCCGCTGCCTCGGATGCGGGACATGATGGATCTGGGCAACGAGCGTCCTGGAAGATCGGGAGGACTGGAGAAGATGCAAATAACAGGCAGACAGACAGCCATGGCAGATGGACATCAGAGGATGGAGGTCGGAGGCTACGGTAGACACGCCAGAGGAACCGCCCGGGCCGCAATGCTACCCTCCGGAATGCGAGAATACGAGCTTGCCGTCATATTTAGATCCAGATCCAGATCCAAATCCAATGCCATGTGATTTATATCGAGCCCGTCCAATGGAAAGTCACCATCGTGATTGGCCGTTTGCCGCGCCGAGGACTCGGGGCTTGCCCCTGAATCTGACAGTCGACAAGCCAGAATCCAACCAGTATGATCCAAGAATCTTTCATTTCGTGCGCTTGATGGATATGAGTAAGTGGGAATTCAGATATGGAGTTCACACGGGGAGCTGGATGCTCTCGTCAGTCTCTCCTATGATGACGCGAGAAAACCCCTGGATTCCCTCGCGAGCCGGTGACGGTCCCTTTCCTGACTCAAAGAGCCAAAACGGCCATCTCAGGATTGACGTTTCCACCACGAGCACCGTCTCGGCCCCCAGAGTGGACTGGAGCTTGACTCCATCGTTGGCAAGACTCCCGCATGTCAAAAGTCCGAGTCCCCGAGTCCGTGACACGTCGTCCGGCGAATCGCCCAAACGGGCAGTTGAAAAAAAAAAATCCAGTCCCAAAGGCCCCGGACTTGCCCGCAGAGCCGAGCATTGTCTGCCTTGAAGGCACGGAGTAATAGATCAATGGATCCACGCGCGTAGAGACTGCTCGCTCAAGAATCTCGTGTGTAGACATAGTTCGTCAATGATGGGGACGCTTCGACTCGGGAGGTTTGATTTTGATGTCCTCCATTGCTGAGATCGAGATCGAGATCGAGACTCGGAAGCTCTTCTGAGAAAAAGTCGTCATGCAGGATGGAGCCTCGTTGGGAATACCCTCCTCGTGTTGGACGAATCGAAGACTCTCTCCAACGGCTGCAGGAGCCCATTGTTGCCCTATTCTCAATCAATGAAGCATCACCAACGGATGCCGTCGAGGACCGCATCGGCGTTGTCTCTTACCTGTAGAATCCTGCTGCCTATCGTGGATCCCTCCCTCGAAGATGCTCGTTTCGATATATCTCTCCGTCGTGCCCTCGAGATGTGAATCATGCTCGTGGCCCATCCATCGAAAACCATGATCATCACCAAGCCGGACATCATCGCGGTGGCCGAGAGCGGCGCGTACCCCTCTGATGAATCCACCTTGAACCCCGGGGACGGCGCGTCCTTGCCGGCCTCGGCCTCGGTCCCATCGCCAAACGCATCAGACGCAGACGCAGACGCAGATGCAGGGACAGACGCAGATGTGGTAGCAGCAGCAGTCCCCCCCGACGGGGACCTCGAAGCATGGCTCCAGGTTCTTGCCGGCTTCCTCGCCGTCTTCAACACCCTCGGCCACCCCATCAGCTTCGCCATCTTCCAATCCCACTACACCGCGTCCCTGCGCATGCCGGCCCCGTCCATCTCCTGGATCGGCAGCACCCAGCTCTGCCTCGTCTACCTCCTCGGCATCCCCGCCGGCCGCGCCTTCGACGCGGGCCACTACCTCGCCGTCCTGCGCGCCGGCCTCGTCCTGCAGCTCGCCGGCGTCTTCGCCACCAGCTGCGCCGCCGCCAGCTACTGGCAGGTCTTCCTCGCGCAGGGCCTCTGCCAGGGCGCCGGCTGCGGGCTCGTGTACGCGCCCACGCTCGTCAACGTCGGGACCTACTTCTCCACAAGGAGGACCCTGGCCATCGCCGTCATGGCCAGCGGGAGCGCGGCCGGCGGGCTCGTCTTCCCGGCCATTGCGAGGGCCTTGCTGCCCCGCGTCGGGTTCGCCTGGGCCGTCCGCGCCATGGGGCTCGTCATGCTCCTCAACGGGGCATGCGTGCTCTGCCTGGCCAAGAGGAGGCTGATCCCGCGCAGGGACGGCTCGCTGGTCGACCTGCGGGCGTTCCGGGAGCCCGCGTACGCCCTCTTCTGCGCAGCCATGTTCTTCGCCCTCTGGGCCACCTTCTTCGGGTACTATCACGTGAGTCCCTCCTCGTCTTCGTTTTCGTCCCCGTCCTTGTCCTTCACCTCCATGTCCATTAGCTGACGTAGATCAAAGACGCGGTCGTATGCGCTCGACATCCTCGCCGGATCGCAGGCCTCGTCCTTCTCCGTCCTCATGCTCGTCAACAGCGCGGGCATCCCCGGCCGCCTCGTCCCCGCGTACCTCGCCGACCGCTTCGCCAGCCCCCTGCTCGTCATGGCCCCGACCGTCATGGGCGCCGCCGCCGCCGTCTTCTCCTGGCCGGCCGTGCGCTCGCTCGCCGCCGACTACGCCTGGGTCCTCGTCTTCGGCTTCTTCGGCTCCGGCATCCAGGGCCTGCTGCCCGCCGTGTGCGCCGCGCTGACGGGGCCCGCCGAGCTGGGCAGGGCGGGCACCCGGACCGGCATGCTCTTCAGCATCGTGAGCATCGCGTGCCTGACGGGGCCGCCGCTCGCGAGGGAGCTGAACCGCGCCCGGGGCGCCGCGGGGGGAGGAGGCGACTCGCACGCGCGCGAGGGTCGCGAGAGGTATCCGTATCTCGGCGCGCAGATGTGGGCGGGCGGGTGTCTGGCTCTGGGAGCGATGCTAACTGCGGCGGCGTACTGGGCGACGCAGCGGGCGAAGAGGAGAGACGAGGGCGATGATGAGGATATCGAGGTGTCGAAGGAGCGTGATGGTGGTTTGTAGAGATGAAGAGAGGAAAATAGTAAGACCCGAGAATCCATGGAAGTTTGAACAGGTTGTCACCAGTAGCAGACGAGAGGTACCTCCGTCAAAGTGTGGCATCGCACCAAGTCAAAGGTCCCTGCCGTCCCCGCATTGCAACCCCGCCAGCATTGAAGTTGATCTGCAGGTCAATCGAGTCGGCCAAAAAAAAATCCAAGGAAAAAAAGAACCACCATCTTTATTCAAGAAACGACGACGACGACGACGACAACATCGACGACGACGACGAGAGCATCAATGATACACAGATAGCATCCTGCTTCCATGGCCTCCCTCACTCCCTGGGTCTGCAGACGCTGCACCCTCCTCCTCCTCCGCCGCTCGTTTGCCCGCTCCTCCTCGACGGCGGCCACCACCACCACCTCGCCCTCCTCGCCGACATCGTCCACATCGTCCTCGCGGCCATCCGCGTCCACCCTCCCGCCGAGCCTGATCCGCCGCGCGCAGTCGCTGACCGCGGAGCACGACGCGCTGCAGCTCACGCTGGCCGAGACGTTCGACGCGCTCAAGGCCAAGCGCGCGGGCGAGCTGGGCCGCGTGGCCGCCGCCCTGCGGTCGTGGCAGTCGGCGACAGGCGCCATCGCGGAGCTCGAGCGCATGGCGTCGGCGTCGCACCCGGAGCACGACCCGGACCTGGCGCCGCTGGCGCGCGAGGAGCTGGCCGGCGAGCGGGCGCGGCTCGCGGCGCTCGAGCGCAACCTGCGGCAGAGCCTGACGCCGCGGCACCCGTTCGCGGCGCTGCCGTGCCTGATCGAGTTCCGCCCGGGGCCCGGTGGGCTCGAGGGCCGCTACTTCACCGACACGCTCTTCAAGATGTACAGGGCGCTGTGCGCGCGGCGCGGCTGGCGCGCCAACGTGCTCAAGTACGAGATGGCCGACGCCGCCGGCGACCAGTCCTCGTCCGCCGGCGAGCAGCCCGTCCAGGAGGCCGTGCTCGAGGTCCTCGACCCGGGCGCCTACGACGCCTTCCGCACAGAGGCCGGCATGCACCGCGTCCAGCGCATCCCGAGCACAGAGAGCAAGGGCCGCGTGCACACGTCCGCCGTCGCCGTCTGGGTGCTGCCGTCGTTCCCGACATCCGAGGAGGGCGGTGGATCATCCGGCGACGGCGACGAGGCTAGCGACCCGGAGAGCGACTTCTACATCAACCCGGCCGACGTCCGCGTCGAGACCATGCGCGCCCGCGGCGCCGGCGGGCAGCACGTCAACAAGACCGAGTCGGCCATCCGCATGACGCACATCCCCACCGGCACCACCGTCTCCATGCAGGACCACCGCTCGCAGCAGCGCAACAGGGAGGACGCGTGGAAGATGCTGCGCTCCCGCGTCGCCAGCCAGCGCGTCGAGGCCCGCGAGGAGGAGGCCGCCCGCCTGCGCAGCAGCGTCCTCTCCCAGGCCCAGATCACCCGCGGCGACAAGATGCGCACCTACAACTACAACCAGGACCGCTGCACCGACCACAGGGCCGGCTTCGACGTGCACAACCTGCCGGACGTCCTGGCCGGCGGCGAGACGCTCGACAGGGTCATGGGCGCCGCAAAGGAGTGGCTTGTCGGCAGGGAGATTGACGTCCTCGTCGCCGGCGAGGCAGCCGCCGACGCGGCATCGTGATGGGCCCGCGCGCGATGGGCGCCCCGTTGCTGTCTGCGGACAACAAAAGACTTGTACCATAGCCTCTGACCATGCCATGCATCGCGTATTATAAGCTCATCATGCGGTCCCCAAATCTTTGTATACACAAATGCCTGCTTTGCCCTCGAAAGAAACCAAATTCCCAGACCCTCCCGACCCAATCACTCCGTGCCCACAGATGCAAACAATTTTGTTTCCATCTCCCTCCATTACGAGGTCCCTCCCAGAATAACACCAGAAACAGAGAAGAAGAGAAGAAAGAAGTAGTGAAGAACAAGTAGTGAAGAAGAATTGAAACATGGATGCCCACATCAACGCTCCTTGAAGAAGAAGAAGAAAAAGAAGAAGAGAAGAAGAGAAATGCATCAAGGGGCGGGCTCACACCAAGCCGGCCAAGACAACCTTGCTGATTCCCGCCATCTCAGTCTTCACGTTGGTCCGGCTGTGCTCCTCAAAGTCCCGCACGATGCCCTGCACCATGATCTTGCGCATCTTGCCGTCCGCCTTGGTGAAGAGCTCCGCGATGTGCGGCGTCGCATCCAACTGCGTCGGGATCAGCGCCAGGAAGCGCGTGTAGCAGTCGATGAGCACGTCGCACAGCGTCGCAAACGTCTCGTAGAAATCCGGGTCGAAGGGCAGCGACGGCGTCAGTAGGTACGCGTACTCCTCGCCGGGCAGGAGCTCCGACTCGGCCGTCGCGAAGTTCATGACTGCGGACTGGCCACCGCCACCGCCGCCGCCGCCGCCGCTGCTGTCTCTGTCTTTGCTGTTTTGGTTGGTGTTGCCGCCGCCGCTGCTGCTGCCGAAGCCCGAGGAGCCCTCCTCGATGATGTTGTCGCTGGCCGCGGCCGATGTCGAGCCCGAGCGGCGCGTCTTGGCCACGGGCCGGCGGAACATGCTCGGGAGGCGCGCGCGCGTGAGGGACGCCGCGGAGGGGGGCCCGTCGCCGTGCAGCTGCGTGAAGGTGTCGAACTCGGCGAGCAGGCCGTTGAGGCAGCGCAAGAACTCGACGGGCGTCGATGAGTACAGGTCGTTGATGGTCGGGATGGAGATGCCGAGCAGGAAGTAGCTCGTCGCCTTGCGGCCGAGCTTGCGCGGGTCGAAGCTGGGCATGCGGCTGTAGTCGGGGCGGTCGAAGAGGTACGTGTTGAACCAGTAGATGCGGCCCTCGTGGCTATCACGGCGTCAGCAATCATGGCCGGGGCAAAAGAACTCTAAGAAAAAAAGGGGGGGGGGAGGGGACAAACGCTTTGCGGAGGTATGTCAGGGTGGATATCCGCTTCTGGGCGAGCTCGGTGATCTCGTGGAAGACGAGGGAGGACTCCATGTGCATGCTTGTCTCCCAGACGCTCCCGCCCACGGTCAGCGAGGACCCGCCCGCCCCCGGCCCGTAGCCCGGGCCCGGCGTGCCCATCGCCGCGGCGTGCAGTCTGGCTAAGACGAAGTTGTGCGGCTCCTTGGGGCTACCCGGGGCGTGCGCTCCGTCGGCGGCACCGGCTATGATGGTGTCTCTGGGCCTGATGTCCCTCTCCCTGTCCCTGCGCTTGTCGCGATCCCTGTCCTTCTCGCGTTCCCTGCTCTTCTCCTTCTCCCTCTCCCTTTGCTCCTTCTCGCGCTCCTTCTGCTCCTTCTCGCGCTCCTTGTGTTCCTTCTCCCGCTCCTTCTCCCGCTCTTTCTCGCGCTCCTTCTGCTCCTTCTCCTTCTCGCGCTCCCTGAGCTTCTCCTTGATCTTGTCCTTCTCGCGGATTACGACCTTTGCGGCCGCGGCGAGCGCGTACTCGGGGAGGGCGGGCGGCGCGCTCGCGTCCGTGACCGCGGCGGAGGAGGTGTTGTTGCCGTTGCCGTTGCCGTTGCCGTTGCCGTTGCTGCTGCTGGTGTTGCTGCTGGTGTTGTTGGCGGCGGCCCCCTGCGACGCGGCGCCCGTCCAGGTGCCCCTCCGCGAGGCCTTGCGCGAGAAGCCGGTCTTGCGCTCCTTGACCGCGGAGGTGCCCGACGGCGCGGCGTTGTTTCCGGCGGCCTGGTTGTGCGGGTCGAGGGTGCTGTCGCGGGTCGTCGGGCGCGTGACGGAGACGGAGGACGAGTTGAAGAGGGAGGAGGAGAAGACGGAGGAGCTCGAGGTCGGCGCCATGGCGGGCGAGCTTCCGGTGGCCCGAAGGAGGGGGGGGGGGTTTCGCGTCAGCTGAGCTGGGGCTTCGGAGATTTGGCGACGTTGACTAAGGACGGCGGCGGCGTGTTTGTGTCGTCGTGTGCGGAGTAGTATGTACGGAAAAAGTTCCTGCTATCGTGGGATGTGTGTCACCGTCGACGCCACTCTTTCTCCGACTCTTTCTCTCTCTGCGGAGTACTTATGAGTCTCTACTCCCCTGTACTCCGTTTCCTTGCTTCCTCAAGTGATACTCTGTATGTACGGCAGACTCGGTGTCGTCGATCACGATCGGTCGAGTTCTGGGAGAACGAGTTGAGAGCCGAGAGGGGTCGAAGATCGAGTAGGCCTCTCGAATTCCCACTGGGCGATGCCGTCTCCTGAAGACCGCAGGCGGCAATATCCTCCGCGGATTCTAGACCCTCATCCGTTTCCTCTGATGAAGATCGCAGACGGCGATGGCGGGCGTCGTACGAAGCACTGTGATCCGTCGTATCGTGGGCGTCCACAGGTGAATAATCAGACTCCCTGCACTCCGTCTACTCCGTCTTCAGAAGAGCGCGCCAGTATCCGTCAAACTGTGTGGTAAGCTCTGCGATGGCGACTTCGGATGGATGGATGCGCTACTCCGCACTCCGTACTCCGTAGACGAATGCTCGTCCTTGTTCTCGTACCCGTACTGGTAGGGAGTCGGAAAACGTGCGAGGATCGAGGGATGAAAGCGGGAGCTGCGGAGAAGAATGGATGGATGGATGAAAAGGGTGAGCCGAGCCGGGCCAAAGATCTACATCCTGGATGTCATCGCGTCGGGGGGGCCTGACCCCTGCCCTCTCATGTCTCTGGAGAGAAAAAAAAAAGAAAGGAAAAGGAACATTGAAGCAATTGGAAAGTATCGTGACTCGAGCCTTTGTCTTTTTTTTTTTTTTTCTTTTTTTTTTTTTCTTTTCCCATTTCCCCTCTCGCCGCTGATTCGCCGAATTCGACTGGCGAATTTCCTCCAGTAGGGATTGATCAATTCATTCAATTCATTGATTAATTGACGTGATTTGATGCTTCATCTGGACTTGGTTGTATTGCTCTCTCGCGGGTTAGGGATCCATTGCGATATTTCGATCAACTACTACTCCACATGGACATGTTAGTACCTGTTCTTGGTGGTTTTCTGGATGCACAAAAATGCAATGGAGCCGTTCGATCGACGGAGTATGTATGCACAATGTATGGGCGCATGGAACCCAACGCCCCCAATCACAGCATTCGAGAACCTGCGTGCCTTAAGCAAGGGTGGAAGGGTGGATGCCATCAGAGACACCAGGTCGTTGGTCCTTCAAACAGCACCTTCTGCCAGGCGGGCAGGTCTATTCTTCATTACTCCTCACTAACAGTATTATAAACGTCATGGCCTCTATTTATGTACATCGTTTCACATCGTGACTCTGGGATAGATCGTGACCAGAATCTGCCCATGTTCCTTCTCTTCAATCAATCATACACTCATCGCGGAATTTCATCACTACTGGCACGTGAGCTCCCAGCTCGACCTAGTAGTGGCGGGTGGAGGTGGTGCAACCGGCGGGCGCTGCCGACGCCGACGTGGTGGCGGGCACTGCCGTGACCAGCGTGGTGGCGGACGAAGCCGAGGAGACCAACGTTGTGATGGTCGAAGCCGTGACCAGCGTGGTGGCGGACGAAGCCGACGAGGCCGACGTCGTGGCGGGCATGGCGGCGCCGCTGCTGCCGCCCGAGCAGACGCAGCCCTTGCCAGAGATGCTCGTCACGGGCGGCGCGTTGCAGAGCGCCTCGTGCGTGAACCCGGCGTCGAGGCTCGACATGGTCATGGTCGCGTTGGCGGGCGAGGTGCCCGTCGCGGCGGCGCCCTGGCCCTTGGGGACGAGCACGACCTTGATGAAGACGGGGATGATCTGGCCCGTCGCGAGGCCAAAGGGCTGGTGGCCCAGCGCGCTCATCATGCTGCCGATCTCGCCCGAGTGGCTCGTGACGCTGATCCAGGTGGACTCGTCGTTGAGGAACACGTCGCTGAGGACGACGTTGCTGCGGGCAAGCTGGTGCTCCGACGTCTCGCCCTCGTCGAGCGCGCCGTGCCAAAGCGGGTCCTGCTCCGCGAAGCCCTCCTCGAAGCGGAATTGCGGCGCGAAGGCATGGATGTCCGTCTTGTTGGACCGGCGGTCGCACGTGTGCACGCTGATGCCCTCGCGGAAGAGCTCCTTGATGACGGGCTCGAACCGGTGCGTCGCCGGAAGGTCCAGCGTCGCAAACGTCGTGTTGGCCGTCTGGATGCAGCGGCGCAGCGGGGAGCTGTAGTAGGACTCGAAGTACGGCAGGCCGTCCTCCTCGAAGAGCTTCTTGTAGTATGCGTTGGCCTTGCGGGCTTGCGCGAAGCCGTCATCGGTGAGCAGGGCGTCGGCCCAGCTGGCGGTGGAGTTGCCGTCGAGCTCTCCGTAGTAGCACTATCCTCTTGCGTGAGCCTCCTGTCGATAACCGAGATAATGCTGCCGCATTGCCCGAGTCTAGGGAGAGAGACAAAGAGAGGGGAGGAGAGAGGTTGGGGCTGAGGACACTCACGTTCCAGGCCGGCGTTCCGTAGAACGACTCGGCGGCGTTGTGCCAGCCCTCGCCGTGGCGGCCGAAGAAGACGACCCTGTAGGAGACCCGGTTGCCGTCCTCGTCGATCCTGTTGCGGCCGTTGTTCAGGTAGTCGACCCACCGAGCAAAGCGCTGCCACTGCGACAGGCCGCTCTGGGAGGCGCAGGTCGCATCCGTCGGGTAGGTCCTGTTGAGCAGCCCAAAGTTCCACGAGGCCTAATACTCGTTAGTCCATGGTCTTCAACAGCAAGGAAAGGGGGCTCTCGCTGGGGATCGCCATCGAGTGAGAACGCACATAGTCGAAGTTGCTGGACTGGGTGCTGGGGTCGTCCTGGAGGAAGTACCCCTTGACGGTGCTGAACTGAACGTCAAACTCCTCAGAGCCACAGCTGCCGGCGGCGCTGCTCGCAGCGAGAGCACCGGTGGCCGCGAGGGCCAAGACGGTCGACAAGACTTGTCCCTTCATGATTCTTTCTCGTGGTGCTCTTCTGCTCAAAAAGAAAAGAAAATAAAAGGAAGACGAAAGATGAGGAGGAGTAGCAAGAGCCGCGGAAGCTGGTTGAAGACGACGCAATTCCTTTCTTTTCAGTCTTTTTTTTCCTTCGTCCACGGACACGATCCATCTTTATAGCGACGCGCATGCATCGCCATTCTTTTCTGCTTGGACGTCGATGTGTCCAGGATCAAGGGTATGGGCCATCTTGCAGCTCCTGGCCCCCTCCCACCATGTCATCATGGATCCACGAGACGTCCATCGCGGCCGGAGCCAATAGAGCAGGAACGTGGTGGCGAAAGAGGTCTCTCTGTCAAAAGCATATCCAGACGTCTGCCAGTACGCCATTCGCCGGGAATTCCGGGGACGATCGTCTTCATGGCCCACGTGGGCTGACGGGGGAGACGTTCCATAGTACGGAGTAGTTCGAGAGTAGCGCGAGTGAGTTCGTACGAGTACTCGTGCTCGTTACCTACTGAACAATACTTAGTAGGGCACACGTGGAGCCTCTTTCGATGTTGAATACGGCAAGAGAATGATGAGGTTGGGGTGAGAGTAGATGGATGGATGGTCTTGACCGAGATGCACCCGCGAATGCCTGTCGATGGAGTTGAAGCTCGAGGCACGTTTGAGGCCAGGCTGCAGTCGGTGATGATGGATTTGGATGGATGGATGGATGGATCTGATGGAAAACATCCCATCAATCAAATCAATCAAATCGATCCATCATGGTTGAACCCGGAAAGGGCACGTGCACCAGAGATCAGGGTTAGGGTTATTGAAACCTATCTTCATCAGAAAATCTGTTCCAGGGTAGCTGCTTTCCAGGTCCCGATTAGGTAAGCGCTTTCATGAGGCAATGGCAGGCCATGATTGGCCAGACGATGCCCCTCCCGTGAATGACCAATGATGCATCAATTTGATTACCTCCTTCATTCATTCATCCATCTCCATCTCCATCTTCAATGATGCTCATGTTCCTGCTTCTCTCCGGGCTCATTCAAGCAGGTCGCCGGTGACGATTCCATCAACCATTGCAACCTTTCTATATATCAGCGTGCTATCATCTTTATCCCGATTCCCTCCCTAATACCGTGCTTGTTGGGCCGCGCCGTCCTCCGTCTCTCGTTTTCCAACTGACACATCATCGCCAACCCCCTCCTTATTGAACTCTGTCCTCACGGACATTGAACTTCTGTCAGCAGAATGACGGCCGACTACGACGAGAGCCTGGAGAAGCCCCAAGGAGAGCCGGAGCCTCAATTATACGAGGGCCGCATCTGGGTCGATGGGTGCTTTGACTTTTTCCACCATGGTCTGTCTCCTTATCCCCCCCCCCTTTTCACCATCTATCCCCTTTTGAGTGGTGAGATCGAGAGGGAGGCGGATGAGCCACGTGCGTGCGTGTCTAGTCTAGTGAGATAGCGTCATTGACAAGTTCTTGCACAGGCCATGCCGGAGCCATTGTCCAGTCACGGAGACTTGGGAATGAGCTCTACTGTGGTGTGCACTCGGACGAGGCCATCTTGAAGAACAAGGGTCCCAGCGTCATGAACCTCGCCGAACGGCACGTCACCGAATACTGATCCCTTCTTCCCTTCTTTGCTTGGACTAACGCTCGGCCGTGATGATGCTCTATTGGTGGACTGCAGCCAGGCAGCTATGGACGCCTGCCGGTGGGTGACCAAGACGATCCCGTACGCGCCGTACGTGACGGACATTGACTACATCACGCACTACGGCTGCAAGTACGTGGCGCACGGGGACGACATCACGTCGGACAGCAACGGCAACGACACGTACCGCTACGTCAAGGAGGCCGGCCGCTTCAAGGTCGTCAAGCGCTCGCCGGGGATATCGACCACGGACCTCGTCGGCCGCATGCTGCTGTGCACTAAGACGCACTTCATCCGGTCGCTGGAGCGGGTGCTCGCGGGCGAGGAGGGCAGCGGGACGGCGGAGGAGCGGCGGGCGCAGGGCGCGGCGATGCTCGAGCGCATCCGGCTATACGCGACCGACGAGTCGGCGGAGCGGCCGGGCGCCGACGTGTGGTTCTGGACGGCGACGGCGCGGGGCGAGGACGGGCGCGAGATGGGCTCGTTCCGCAAGTTCCTCGACGGCAGGGGCGCGCGGCCGGGCCAGCGCGTCGTCTACGTCGACGGCGGGTTCGACCTCTTCTGCAGCGGGCACATTGAGTTCCTGCGCAAGGTGCTCGAGGCGGAGGAGGAGCGGGCGCGTGGGGAGGGGTGGTTCGAGGAGGCGGCGAGGGCGAGGCGCGTCGGCGAGGTCGGGGCGGACTACGGGCCGGCGTACGTGGTCGTCGGGGTGCACGAGGACGGTGTGATCAACGAGTGGAAGGGCATCAACTACCCGGTCATGAACATTTACGAGCGCGGACTGTGCGTCCTGCAGTGCAAGGTGAGAGAGTCCATGATGATGAGGATGATGATGAGGATGATGATGATGATTGCTGATCCTTCTTGTTTCCAGTACATCGACGCCGTGGTGTTCGGGGCGCCGTTCACTCCTAACAGGAGCTACCTGGCCGACTTCCCGCTGGGCACGCCGTCGGTGGTGTACCACGGGCCGACGGCGTTCATGCCGCTGACGTACGACCCGTACGTGGAGGCGAAGCAGATGGGCATCTACCGGGAGATTGGTGAGCACGCGTTCTCGCACGTCAACGCGGGCCAGATCGTGGAGCGCATCATGCAGAGCAGGGACCGGTACGAGGCGCGGCAGAGGGCCAAGGGCGTCAAGGCCGAGCTGGAGGCGGCGGCGCGGGAGCGCGAGCTGACGGAGGCGGCCGAGTGAAGGGGGACTTGCTTGGACTCGGTAGACTGCGAGGGGATAGACTGCGAGGGGATTGGGTACTGTACCTGCGGATAGAGGACTCCCTGCATCGACGAGAGCATGCATGAATACAGGTGGATGGATGGATGGATGGATGAAGATGAGGGTGCAGATGAGGGTGCAGATGATGATGATGATGATGATGATGATGATGAAGTACTCCGGGTCTACGCCGATTTCCGGAGCTGACGGACCGGGCGCGGGCCCATGGCAGCGGGATGGATCCTGGATTCTGGATTCTGGATCATGGGGACGAGGCCCGAGGGAGGCAGGCAAAAGCCTCGAATAGCCGCCACGCGATGGGACGAGTATGTATGAACATCAACACTGAATTCTCCGCAGGCCCGCAGCGGAATTGCATCCACCGCACGTGGCATCTCGAGCCATGGAAATCCGGGGCACGCTGCCACACCAGGCCGTCCAAGTCGGCAAGAGATGCCATCATCGTGCTTCCGGTCTCGCTGGATATCATTCGAGGTATGTACGAGTACAGTACGGAGTATGTACCGGTATGGATGTACGAGTGCAGATGACGGTGGAAAAGGGCGTCGGGGATATAGACAATGCTACTCCGAAAGGAGGTAGGAGATGCGGAGCAGATGGATCCATCCATCCATCCATCAAATCCATGCGGCTGGGGAACGACATGGGCGGATGGATGGATGGATGGATCATGGAGGGATGGAGGAGGCTTCACTAAAAAAGGCCCCGCGCGGGAGGACCTTCTAGAAGCGGCAATTATCGGCTTAGCAGGGCGATTCATTTTCATTTTCATTTTTTTTTTTCCTTTTTTTTTTCTTGGGAAAAAAAAGGGGCCAAGGGCTTCTTGCTCCAACAGCTGCTGGCAGATTTTGAGGGCTCCAAATCTCGAGATCTCATTTCATCACACCGGCAGACTGCTCAGACGATCCGGATCTCTGCATTCAAACTCTCTTCCCCAGCCTGCGGACTTCTCGTTCTCGTACATCCTCGACTCCCGCCTTAACCCGCCTCCTCGTCCCGCCCTTTCTCAACGCATCACGCCCTTTTGTCTCATCCCGTCAACACTTACCGAATGCCATTGATCCCTCTCTTGTCATGTCCCCGTCATGTCTCCCCCCCCCCCCTCGTCGCACTCGTACCGCCAAGAGCGTCACATGCCACCCCTCGTCCCAATCAGAGCCGCGTGCCTTGTTGTGGTCTGTGGCCCCTTGATGGGGGTGCCCCGGCTCGACTCGGCATGTTGTGATGTTTTGACGAGGACGATGTATTCGCACTGGTCACGGTTGTACGAGTAATGCAGACGGTGGATAACGGATCATACATACATATAAATCGTAGCGCGACGCGATGGATGCAAAGCTCATGATTATTATTTATCACTTATTTATTCATTTATTTTTTCACACCCGCGACCCCCAGCCTGCTTCCGCCCTCACCGTCTTCTGCGGACTCGGGAGAAACTGATCTGTGCTCGCTCCTGGAACCAAGTCATCGACCCGTTTGCAAACTGAGAAAGAGAGAAAAAAAAAAAGGGCTTGAATAGATCTTGATAGTAGACAGACTAAAAAAGGGGGGGGCGCCTTTTGCACTAGCGGACGTCTCGCCTCCCGCGTCGATTAGAGTGAGTGACTGAGTGAGTGAAGATGAAAAAGTGGGATCGAGCAGGTACTAATAGAGACCGGGGGCTAATCGGAGATGGCAAACAGTACTCGTAAAAAAAATACTAGAAATAAAATTCGGGATAGAGAATCCTGGAGAGAAAGTCCGCGGCGGGACCATCTACTGGTGCTATATAACCGACCGGCTCCTCCTCCTTGCGGCTCCGTGTCCACCACCTGAACTCCTTCAACACCAACCGTCACCATCTCAGCCTCTCCATCTCGTCTACCATCTCAGCAAGCCGACTGCCATCGACACCCATCTGAAGAGCTTCTCTCAGCAGACTTGATCAGTGACCAGCCATGGCTCCCTCCGCGGACCCCAACCCGGCCGGCAACGGCATCCAGGCCAAGCAGCTCAACGGCCCCGCGCCCCTCCTCGCCTCCAACCTCACATACACCTACACCACCGAGCCCCGGCCCGTCCCCGACGCGGCCGCCGCCAACGCGCTCCCCGAGACCATCTGCTCCGACCACATGATCACCGCCTCGTGGACCGCCGCCGCCGGCTGGGCCGCCCCCGAGCTCAAGCCCTACGGCCCGCTCAGCCTCATGCCCACCGCCTCCGTCCTGCACTACGCCACCGAGTGCTTCGAGGGGCTCAAGGTCTACCGCGGCTTCGACGGCCGCCTGCGCGTCTTCCGCCCGGACCGCAACTGCGCCCGCATGCGCCTCTCCTGCGCCCGCGTCTGCCTGCCCGTCTTCGACCCCGCCGAGCTCGAGAAGCTCATCGCCGCCCTGCTCGCCGTCGACGGCCCGCGCTGGCTGCCCCGCGACCGCCCCGGCCAGTTCCTCTACCTGCGCCCCACCATGATCGGCACCCAGAGCCAGCTCGGCGTCCAGAGCCCCTCCGCCGCCATGCTCTTCATCATCCTCAGCTTCATGCCCATCCTCGACGCGCCCCGCGGCGGCATGCGCCTCCACACCTCCCCCGAGGACATGGTCCGCGCATGGGTCGGCGGCTTCGGCTACGCAAAGCTCGGCGCAAACTACGGGCCCTCCCTGCTCGCCACCACAGAGGCCCGCCACAAGGGCTACCACCAGATCCTCTGGCTCTACGGGCCCGACGCCGAGTGCACAGAGGCCGGCGCAAGCAACTTCTTCGTCATCTGGACCCGCAGGGACGGAAAGAGGGAGCTCATCACCGCCCCTCTCGACGACAAGCTCATCCTCGACGGCGTCACCCGCCGCAGCTGCCTCGAGATCGCCCGCGAGCGCCTCGCCGGCGAGCTCGAGATCACAGAGAGGAAGTACTCCATCGCCGAGGTCCTCGAGGCCCACGCCGAGGGCCGCATCCTCGAGGCCTTTGCCTCCGGCACTGCTGTGAGTAATCCATCCAATGGAGTCCCTCGACCTGTCCTCCGTATTCCAAGTGCCACACGCTGACAATCTTTCGTTCAGTACTTCGTCTGCCCCGTCTCGCACATCCACCACAGGGGCCAGGAAGTCCCTATCCCCGTCGGCCCCGAGGGCTCCCCCGCGCACTACACCGCGCTCATCAAGGGCTGGATGGGCGACATCATCTACGGCCGCGAGCAGCACGAGTGGGGCGTCGTCATCGAGGAGAAGGAGTCGGTGGCCTAAACGCCAGGAACTTCTTGCTTGGGGGAGGAAAAGGACGACCTACTCGTAACCGACGAGGAGAAGAAACACGCATTGTTTTCACGACTATTATGAGTTTTCAGTCATGGGGCGTCAGCATCTTAGACTCGTGGATCGGGGGCTGATTTGTCATGCTCGCTTTTGAACGGAGCTGGCCAAAGGGAGGGGGGGGGCAGTCATCATCATGCGCCCCGCAGCTCTTGGTTGGCGGAGATTCAAGGGAAAAAGTTCTGACATTGCGGGAGCAGCCGCCTCGCGGCGCTGCTCCGTTCAGGTAGATAGTGGAGGGTCATTCGCATCAATCAGCCAACATGAATTGCATCATTTCCATCGTCTTTGCCTGCATCAGCTCCTTGTAGTGCTGCTCGAGTCAGCACGTTCGAACTGCTTGGAAAGAAAAAAAATGGATGGAAGAGAATCCATCAATGAATCAAGAAGGAAAGGAACGGGGGCTTCGGCAGGAAAGACCGCACTTACTGCCTCAATGTCATCCAGCGCTCTGGTCTGCTCCCGCGCAATGCTCTCCGCCTCGAGCTTGAACGCCTCCATCTGCCCGGCGTCCTGCTGGGCCGGCGCGCCGACGGCAAGCTCCCGCCGGATCCTCTCCTCGAGGCGCACGTTGTCGTCCCACTCGGCGCGCAGGGCGGCGAGCTCTCCATGCGCGGCGGCGAGCCGGTCCCGCATGCTGGCGAGGTGGGCGCCGAGGGTGGCGCGCGGGAAGTGCCCCGAGTGGCAGAGCGTCGCGGCGAGCGGGCAGGCGATGTTGGCGTACATGGCGTCGAGGTCGGCGAGCGCGGAGGACGAGGCCCGGGAGAAGGCGGCGATGTTGGCGAGGATCTGGGCCTGGGCCTGGGAGAGGTGCTCGACGACGGCGCTGTGGAGCTTGAAGCCGTCGCGGGCAATGGATTCTAAAGGGAAGAACACAGGGGGTCGTTAGTTCGATTCCACCCCTATTCATCAGGCAGATCAGGGAACAGGGGGGGGAGAATGATGGAACAGATCAGTGTCTTTGAGACGCACCCCCCAGAGCAACGATGAGGCTGTCGTCGCTGCTGGATTCGGCCCGCGTGTGAGTGCTGGCGGGGGCGGCGGGAACAGGGACGAAGCAGGCCCGGAAGTGCTGGTAGAGATCCCTCGATTGGCCCTGGCATGCGAGCGACGAGGAGGAGGACGAGGACAGCTTGGGGTGCGAGGGGGGAGGCTGGCTGCTGAGGCGGGCGCGCAGCGTGGACGAGGAGCCGCCGCCCGCCGAGAGGTTCGGGGGGGCGGGCATTGTGGGAGGAGATTGAGACTTAGTAATGGTTCCTCGGGCTTCGAGTTCAAGACTCTCCGATGAAGGCAGACGGAGATGGAGATGGATTCTGGTCGATTCATGTTGGGTTTTTGGATTTTCGATCTCGGATGAAGTTGTGGGAAAATGAGCTCCACGGAGGGAAGGAATGCCTCTGTCTGGCTCCTTCCTTCATGACGCAGATGAGAAACAGGCACTCAGACTTATTTTGGACCAGATTTTTTTCCAATTCCAATATGGTTTTGAAGAATAGCAAGAGATTCGCCAGGACGGAAATCATCAATGGCAGATTGATATTCAGGAAGAATATGCGATTGGGATGGCAAAGTGACCGCCTCCTGAATGCTTCGAGATGTTGCGATGGACTCGTCTTGAGTCCTCCGCCATGGTCCAGGCCGCGTTTTAAGAAAGGAGAAAAAATCCAAAGAACTTCTCCTCAAATTACTAGCCACTAAAGAAATCTTTCTTACCCCCCATCTCTTGACCCCTCATCTATCCCAGAGTTGACGCCATCACGACCTCCACGACCCAGGACAAGCAAGCTCTGGCGGGCCACTGACATAACCCTAGACAAAATCCTAGGGTTACCAACCACTGATTGGTCAGCCCGCCCTCCGCCTGATTTGCCATTCCTCCAACTCGCAACGTCCATCTTATTCCTCCATCTCGATCCATCGCCGTCCCATTGCGTTTGCGCCTCGCCATATCCCCCATCCAGCCACCATGTTCTCCCGCTCAATAGCTTCAGTAAGTCCATCCTTGACCTCGCGCTCAATCATTTCTCACACCCGCGCAGAACTTCCTCCGGCAAGCCTCCCGGCCCGCCCTCCGCCCAGCCTCCATCTTCTCCGCCCCCACGCCCTTCCACCGCCTGCAAGCCCGCCTCCTCTCCGACGAGACCCGCGCCGCCATCGACAAGGCCGTCGCCTCCGCCTCCGTCGTCCTCTTCATGAAGGGTACCCCCGAAACCCCCCAGTGCGGCTTCTCCCGCGCCGTCATCCAGATCCTCGGCGTCCAGGGCGTCGACCCCACCAAGTTCGCCGCCTTCAACGTCCTCGAGGACGACGGCCTGCGCCAGGGCATCAAGGAGTACAGCGACTGGCCGACCATCCCCCAGCTCTACGTCAACAAGGACTTTGTCGGCGGCTGCGACATCCTCGTCTCCATGCACAAGAACGGCGACCTCGCCAAGCTGTTTGAGGAGTCCAACGTGCTCGCCGAGGTGGACGAGAAGGAGGAGAAGTAAAAGCAAAGGGCAAGAGAAAAAAAGAGAGAAACATGAACTCAAAGCAAATCAAAATTCAAAACGAGAAAGCGAGAGATTCACATCAAAGAGGCGGGGTATGTACGATACTACGGAAAAAAATTTGAAATGTGCAGAACACGGCGTTTCTTTTTCCTTCTTGGAGAGAAAAAAAAAGACAAAAGTAGCGACTATATCGCGAATTTCAGGGGCATCAAGATCTACATGGAGAAAATGGTATCTGCATCTACAACGGGTACGCCGCCCCATCGCCTCTCATGTCGCTTCCGGCCGACCACAACGGCGTTCCGTCCACGGCATCGACTGTGTATCTGATGATCTGCCCCCTGCCAAACAAGCTCCTCTCCTCGCCCTTGACCACCACGACCCGGTGGCCCAGCTCCCTCAGCCCCCGCACCGTCTCCTCGGCCATGCCGTCCTCCACGCTGACCGTCCAGTCCACGCCCTTCCCCTGCTCCTGGAAGCCCGCGCCGATGCAGATGCGCGGCGCGTCGAGCGCCTGCTGTGGGCCTAGCTTGCCCACGAGCTGGCCGAGCAGTACCTGCACGTGGCCCTGGGGCTGCATGAACCCGCCCATGACGCCAAACGACGAGTGCAGCGACCCGTCGGCCACGTTGGTCACCATGCCCGGGATGATGGTGTGGTACGGCCGCTTGCGCGGCTCGAGGCGGTTCGGGTGCCCCGCCGCGAGCGCAAAGTTGGCCCCGCGGTTCTGCAGCGTGAAGCCGCAGCCGCGCGGGATCATGGCCGTCCCGAACCCCCCGTAGTTGGAGTTGATGAAGGACGCCGCGTTGCCCCGCGCGTCCGACACCGTGAAGTAGACGGTGTCGCTGCTCTGCAGCGCCGGCGAGGGGGACTCGGGCGAGCCGTGCTCGACCGCCGTCAGCGCCCGCGCCGGGTCGAACAGCCGCGCCCGCTCCGCCAGGTACTCGGGCGACACGAGCCCCCGCACCGGCGGGGGCCGCACGCTCGGGTCCGCGACGTACCACCCGCCGTCCGAGAAGGCGATCCGCAGCGCCTCGATGATGGCGTGCAGGTACGGCGCCGTGTTGAAGTCCGACGGCGCAAACGCAGGCACCTTGCCCTGCTTCTCGAGCTCCTGGATGATGCCCAGCGCCATGAGCGCCACGATGCCCTGCCCGTTGGGCGGGTGCTCCCAGAGCTCGACGCCCTCGCCCTCGCCCTGGCCCTTGCCCTTGCCCTGGCCCTGGCCCGTGAACTTGAGGGAGATGGGGTCCACGGGCTCGCTCCCGGCCTCGAGGTGGTGCCTCAGGTCGTCCAGCTCGAGGTGGCCCCCGCCGTCCCGCACGACCCGCACAATCTCCTCGGCGATGCGGCCCGTGTAGAACCCCTGCTTGCCCTGCTCCGCGAGGGTCCGGAACGTCCGCGCCAGGTTGGGGTTCTTCATGATCTCGCCCGCGCGCGGGGCCCTCACGCCGTCGGGGGCCCCGGGGTCCTTCTTGAGCACCTCCGCAAAGTTCGGCGAGGCCTTGCGCATGCTCGGCTCCCCGCGTTGCCACTAGCTCACAGTTTTCCAAGTCATGTCAGCTGGCGATCGGCGCGGAGAAGAGGAGGAGGGGGGGTCGGGTCCTTTCAACACGCAGGGCACGTCGGGGGAGACGTACATAATACGCAGTGCCCTCAGACACGGGGAACCCCTGCTCGCCCAGCCTGATGGCCGGCTCAAGGATCCTCGCCATGTCCAGCTTCCCGCTGCCGAACCGGGCGACCGTGTCGACCCACCCAGCCGCCGCCCCGGGCACCGTGACCGCGAGGGGGCTGCTCATCGGGATCCCCCCATCCTGTCCGTCGGGAATGCCCAGATCTTTACGGACCCGTTCGAGGGTGTAGTTCTTGCCGGAGCGCCCGGAGCCGTTCATGGCGTGCACCTGCTTGCTGGCCGCGTCGTAGAAGAGGATGAACATGTCGCCGCCGATGCCCGTCGAGGTGGGCTCCGTCATGTTCAAGCCCGCGGCTGGTCCGAGGACATCAATGTCAACCAAGGTCTGGACGCCCCGAGCGCTCAGGGGGCGGAGCGTGCCAACGTACCAACTGCGACGGCGGCATCCTGCGGCTGTTGTGAGCATGGCATTCCAATGTGATCGAGGGGATTGGAATCATTGGCTTACTGCAGCGTTGCCGCCTGCGCGGAGGATCTCGAGCCCGCAGCTTGCGGCGAGGGGCTGCGTGCAGGCGACGATGCCTTGTGTGCTGTGGACGACGCTTCTGCGCGATGCGAACTTGAACGGGTCCGGCGAGGGGTCCTCGAACAGGGACGCGTTGGTGAGCGGCATCTTGATGGCGGCGATGTGGAATATGGTCGATGGGAGGACTCGGACGGTTGAGAGCAGTGCAAGATCAAGGAGGGATTTCGCGAGAGAGGGCGAAGAGCCTCAGGATCGGCTGACGGCAAGCTACATCTATGTATGTATTGCCCACCTCCGAGGAGCTGCTGTTTCTGGCTAAAGTGAAGCTGGGGATGTGCTATTTTGCAGTCTTGGATAAAAGGCTATATGCTGCTATTAGGTAAGAGAGCCGAGATGCCAGTCACGTTCGGCTTACAGTTTTCTATGGGCAGAGTCGGCGCATGACCGAGGCGAGATTCAGGCGCTACGTTGGAGGCTTCGAGTACAGGGACTTCTATGACGAGGCGAATGTATGATGGACATTCCTTGAGGGTCGGCATTGTGAGTGAACATTGGAGTTGAGAGTCTCGAGATAGTGAGGCGACCGGTGATGATGCTATCGAGGGCCGGCAATGGCGTCATCAGACGAAGCAGATCGAGCTCGTGGCTGAGAAAATAGCTAAACCGCATCGAGGCCTCTCTATGATTCCTTCAACTCCATGGTTCCTTCTGGTCCTTTCTCATTCACTGGCAGTGCTTGTCTTGACTTTGCGTCGAATCCTAGAAAGGGAGCCCAGTCCTTGTTCATCGATGGCCGCGGTGATGGCGAGAATGGATCGCACCAGCATACGGAGTACACTTTCGGGGTTGCCCTCTTCATGACTTTCGGTCCTCGGTCTAAGACTCGACCATGCCGAGGTAGCTCGAGCGGGGATCTCATCCCTCCAACTTGATCCTCCCACCTCCACCATCTCTCGCACCGGCCCGTCATGACCGACACGCGCCTCTTCGTTAACGGCCGCATCTACCAGTCTCCCGCCCCAGACGGCAGTCCCGCATTCGCGCAATGCATGATCGTCCAGGACGGCCTCATTCACCATATCGGCTCCGAAGATGACGAGCCTGTACTCGCGGCCAAGGCCGTCAACGCTCCGACAACCGATCTTGCCGGCAGGACCGTCCTCCCGGGCTTCATCGACGGCCACGTGCACATCCTGATGCTGGGCCAGTCCCTCACAAAGCTCGACCTGACAGGCTGCCGCGACATCGAGGACATCCGCGCGCGCATCAGGCGCTTCGCGCGGGCGAACCCGCTCGCGAAGCGCATCTTCTGCAGGGGGTGGCAGTCCAACGCCATGACGCCCGGGGGCGCCGACGCAAGCATGCTCGACGGCCTGGACGAGCGGCCCGTCTTCGTCGACAGCCAGGACCTACACTCGGCGTGGTGCAGCACCGCGGGGCTCGCGGAGCTCTGCCGCGAGATGGGAATCGCGGCGGACGCGACCGACCCCCCGGGCGGGATGTTCTCGCGCGACAGCGGCGGGCGGCTCAGCGGCGTGTTCACGGAGAGCGCCGTGTTCGAGTACGTCTGGCCGTTCGGCGCGCGCGTCGCGTCCCTCGACGAGAGGAAGCACGCGCTGCGGCAGGCGATCCGCGCGCTCAACGCGGCCGGGTGCACAGGCGTCGTGGACATGGCCATGGACGAGCTCATCTGGGAGCCGCTGCGCGAGATGCGCAACACCGAGGGCCTCGGCGGGATGCGCATAGCGGCCTACTGGCTCATGAAGCCGAGCGACTCGACGGACCGCCTTCTCAAGCAGGTTGACCGCGCCGCGGAGCTGGCGGCGGAGTGGAACGCCGAGAGGGCGCTGGACCTGCGCGTCGTGGGGATCAAGATCATCTGCGACGGGACAGTCGATCTGTGCACGGCGAGCCTCAGGGAGCCGTACTCGTCGGGCGCGGACCCGGGCCCGTGCTGGACGGCCGAGGCCCTCGGCATGATGGTGTCGAGGGCGCACGCCAGGGGCCTGCAGGTCGCGCTGCACGCCATCGGCGACAGGACGGTCGGCATGGCCATCGACGTCCTCGAGAAGAGCACCAGCGCGTCCATGCGCCCGCGCATCGAGCACCTCGAGCTCACGGCCGAGGAGGACGCGGCGCGCCTCGGCAGGCTCGGCATCACGGCCTCCGTCCAGCCCGTGCACGCGGACCCGGCCGGCCTGCGCGCGTGGCCGCGGCTCGTCGGCCCGCACCGGTGCGACCGCGCCTTTGCGTACGGCGACTTCCTCAGGGGCGGCGCCGTCCTGGCCCTCGGATCGGACGCGCCGACCGCGCCGTACCCGCCCCTGCCGAACATGTACGTCGCGACGACGAGGCGCTCGAGCCGCGAGCCGGGGCTGGACTTTGCGCTCGGCAAGGCCGACTCCCACAGGATCTCCGTGTGCGAGGCCGTGGCCGCGGCGACGGAGGGCTCGGCGTACTCGACCTTTGCGGAGGCGTGGAGCGGGAGCCTGAGGAGCGGGATGAAGGCCGACTTCGTCGTCTGCGAGCTGGATCTCTCGGCGCCGGAGGAGCTGGTCAGGGGCGTGTTTCAGGAGACGTGGTTCGAGGGGAGGAAGGTCTATCAGGCGTGAAGCATGCTTTGTATTTGTAGTCGCATTTCACCTTCTCAAGGCGAGACTGGCGATTCGGTTTTGACTTCGAGGGGCAGGGTGTGCATTGCGATGCTGTCGGGCGAATGGCCCTCAGGTCTTGCGCCGCCTCCATCTACTCTGCGATGCCCATTTTGAAAGGATTCCGATCCCTCCTCGTCCGAGAGCCTGTAAAAGGCATTGTAGCTCGGTCTGCGAGTCGACTGCTGGCCCACCGTCAGGAGGGGATTGTGAGGCACATCCCCGGTGCCGTTCAGCCCCTGGCCGCCGGCAGCGCCGTTCAGGGGCGCCGCCGCGCCGCCGCCGCCGCCGCGCATTGTTGACAGGAACGGGAACTGGATGCCGAGCTTGCTCGCGCAGAAGCGCAGCACGGGGAGCTGTGTGGGCAGGCACGCGGAGATGATGCTCACCGCGATCTCGATGACGGACCACGCGATCGACGGGCCCAGTGTGTATGTAGCGTCCGCGTGATCGAAGGTCATCAGAACGAAGAGGCGGTAGAAGGAGGCGCATATGACGAAGCACCCGAGGCCCATGACAAAGGTCAGGCCCAGCTTCTCTTCGGTCTTGAGCTGCAGCTTCCAGATCTGCGTGATGGGCATGAGCAGGATGACGATGTCCGCGACGATGTTCCCGACGCCGTTGGTGATCCAGGCGGCGATCTGGCTCATGCAGTGGCCCGGAAGCTCGGGATGCCAGATCTTGGCGAACGGCACGCAGACCAAGATGGTCAAGAGGGACGCGCAGATGGCCCACAAGATGACGAAGCCCGCGACCCAGAACGCCATCCTCCGGAAGGGGGCGAAGTCGAAGATGCGGTAGTACATGAGGAGCACGGAGAGCTTGGTCCAGCAGAGGTTCCAGGGGTAGGCGACGCCGCAGACGAGCAGCCACTTGACGGCTAGGACGTACTGCTCCGAGCTGAGGACGTCGACGTGGCGGCCCACGCCCTGGTAGAAGACGCCAAAGTTGAGCATGTGGATGCCGTATAGCCAGACCTTTCCAAGACGATTAACATCGTGGCGAGCAACAACTTGGTCCGCAGGCTGAGGCGAGGTCGAGTAGATGAATATGAGGAGAGAGAGAGAGGGCACTTACGAGGGAGAAGATGATGGTGTAGTCGTCCCACCAGAGACGCTGCTGGCGGATGCGACGGCTCGCAATGCGGAGGAGGAGGATCAGAGTGGCGACTCCTGTGATGGAGAAGTTGACGGTCAGCATCCAGGGCTGCAAGTTCTCGGGAGAATATCCCGGCAGACCCTTGTGCTGCGACTTGGTATGGCCGTCCGAGTCCATTTTGGCAGTGATCTCCCAGACGCTTGTACAGGTATCATGGCGAATAAAGGAGGACAGGTCTTTGTGCGAGGGTGTTTAAAGAGATGGGAGACAAGAGAGGTAGAGGGGGAGAAGGGGAGGAGAAAACACAGAAAAGCTGAAACGTCGCCTATGGAGTCATGGAGTGCCGGGTCTGTTGCGTGCATGCATGTATGTACAGAGGTTCAGACACCAACATGCATCAATGCATGCAAGCAGCAAGCGAGTATCCATGCGACCTCCGCAATGGGAAGCCGTTCGTCCCCTTGACGCCGAAATGAGGTCGGCGAGGCAGGCTGTGTGGCGGCTTGGGAACGCCGCGGAGCAGAGGAGAGGACAGGACAACCACGAGGCGAGGCCGGCGAAGTAGAGGAAGCAAGCTTCTCAGTACACCAATGAAGCTTTGAGAGCTCTTCAATAGCTCGAGCTGCCCCATTCCTGATGCATCCATGGACTTGGAAGAAAACAAAGAGACGGAGCGAGGGCAGGCAGGCAGGCAGAGATGTGCAACAAAGCCCTGACCACCAGGCGACCAGCAAATCGATCTGCGTCGATTTTCCTCCTCATTAGGCGCTGTTGGTCGTTGGTCTCTCATAAGGACTGATCACTGGCACTGGTACTTCATGACAAACAGAACGCCGGTGTTGTTGGGTCGTAGTTACACGGATGAGGTTCGAGGACCAACGCGCAATTGATGAGAGTGAGGACGGATCCAGGGGTAAAACGGTCCATCCATCATGTGCAAAGACCTGATCTCCAACACCTGCGAGCAAGACGGGCAAGGTATTGATGTGTGTAGCCTGCACTCGTACATGCCGGATCAGGCGCAGGGCTGTGCGAATTTGGATGTGGTGTCCCCCGACCCTGTCAATCTGCCATCTGCCAGAGAGGAGCCGCGCCTCATCGTCTGGACCTGGAGCGCTGGATTGTGCCTCGTGGGCGGCAGGTCGAACGCAGAAGAGACATTTGAGTGAAACTCGAATAAAACGAGGGGAAGAGGAATGTCGTATCGGGAGGCAATAGGCGGACCGCGAGGCGAAAGAGCTGCATCACAACGTTTCAGAAGACAGATCGAAATGTTGCACACGGGAGGGAACGTATCGGACTCGGATGAAGTCATCTTCTGCTCAGACCGGGAGGAGACCGGGAGGAAACGAAACGATGGGTATGCGAGATTAAAGTCTTGTAAACTCCGTCCCGAGGATCTGGTTCATCCACCCACCGACCTGGCTGGCATCACCGCCGCTCAGGCCAACCTCAGCAAGCGCGTTCGTCCAGTCGCGCACCTCATGCAGCGATCTGTCCTTGAGAAGAGTCGCATCCGTCTTGGATGATCCGATCTTGTGAATGGCAAAGTCTTCCAAGATGCCGTGCTTGGCTTTGAAGAGAATGTCAAACTAGAGGGTTCAAAGGTCAGCCGAGTCACGAGAGATTGAGCATCGAGGATTACCCACATCGAATGGCAGGTCTGGGCGAGGACGGGGATCGTCGTCGGTCGGATGCGTCCCAAAGGAGAAGCGTGGAGTCTGGCCATATATCCAATTCTTCGACCTGAGCTCCTCGTAGCCCCTCGCGATGCTCTCGTGCCCCAGCGCCGCATGGTCAAAGCCTTGTTGGACGTCGAATTGCCCGTACATGTTGCCAAACTCTTCCACGATGGCAGCCTCGAAGTCCGCGTTCTCTACATCCACGTTCCTGACGGGGCTGCGCACGCTGTCCACGCCCAGGGCCTTGATGAATCCCTCGCCAGGGGAGCGCAGCAGGCCGGAGATGTTGCTCAAGTTGGGACTGCGAAGCAGACACGTCCCGTGATGGAGGGAGCGGAGGCGGGTCAATTTGTAGGCTGAGCCCGATATCTTGAAGGTGCTGAGCTCGCTGCCGGGCGATTCCTTTCCCTTGTCGGCGACGTCCATGACGATGTCGTGCCGCCCATTGACGCGCGTGTTGGGTCTCCCGAGGTTCTTAAGAGCGCGCACGACCATCTCGGCGTGCTTGTTGCGATCGAATGCCCCAGGAGGACAGATGACGCTGAAATTGACGTTGCCGGCGTCGTGGAAGACGGCGCCGCCGCCGGAGCGCCTCCTCACCAGCTGCACAGGCCCATCCTTCCATCCAATGCTCCTCGGAGAGGACCTGATCTGGGCCAGCCGAGACAGGTTCACCTCGAGCCAGGGATTCTGGTTCCTGCCGAATATGATGCTCGGGGCGTTGGTATACAGCGTCAGGACGGTCGAGTCCGGGGGCGTGACCTGGAGGAGGCAATGCTCGACGGAGAGGTTGAGAAAGGGATCTGAGGACTGCGATATGTACACCTGTACCTTGTTCGAGGGATGCGATGCCGCGTCGATGGAGAAGTTGGAGGTCTGGCTCAAGCTCGAGGAGACATGGCGGCGGAGTTTGGGGACGAGCCGCAGACCGGGGCGCGTCGGTGGAAGAAGCATCGACACAAGAGGAGGAGGAGGCGTAGCTGGTGAAGCTGATCGCTATCTTGGCATTCTCGAAACTGAGAGGATCCAGTCGCAGGACGACCGCGATCACAAAGGCGTGACCTCTTTTTTTATGGATGAATTTCGAGAATGGAGGATGGAGGATGGAGCTTCAACTTGATGCCATCTCGAAAAGGTGGGGCGCACGGCTCAAGTTAGGGAGAGGAGCAGAGATACCAGGACGCGACCGGTAGAAGTGGCATTTTATAGCCCTGAAAAGCGTCCATTAGAAGTACTCTTTAGTACCCCCTCCTGCATCCCTTAACGGACAACCCCTCCCCCGCGGCGGCCAAAATTCCACTGTCACTGCCAATCTCGATTCCAGCATTTCGTTGCCCGAGATCGGATCCATCGCCGTCGCTGTCGCCATCGCCATCGCCGTCGCCGTCGCCCATCCATCCGTTGCACTGGAATCGAGCAATTGATCCTTCTGGATTCCAGTCTTCCCTTCTGACCCTCTGATCAATTCTCTTCGCTTTTCGCTTCTTCTTCTTCTTCTTTTTCTTCTTCTTCGATTTCTATTCCTCAATTCATCGCAATCGCCATCGAGCAGCCAAGATGTCCTCGTTCGGCCATTTCTTCCGCGTCACCACGTACGTCTCAGCGTGTCCAGACATGCAGCCCAATGAATCAGTGGTCTCGCAAGGAACCCTGGGATTTGCAGTCGCAGCATGCATCCAATCTCATTGTGCAGGCGCCATGTCTGAGGGGGAGGGAGAGAGAGAGAGAGAGAGAGCCGTCCCCTCGAATCGTGCACGTCTTTGCTAATCGTATGATTGGGCATCCAGCGCGGGCGAGTCGCACGGCAAGTCCGTGTCGTGCATCATCGAGAACTGCCCCCCCGGCCTGGCCCTCACCGAGGGAGACATCCAGCCCCAGCTCGACCGCCGGCGACCGGGCCAGTCCGCCATCACCACGCCTCGAAACGAGAAGGACCGCGTGACCATCCACTCCGGCACCGAGTTCGGCCGCACCCTCGGCACCCCGATCCTCCTCACGGTCCCCAACGAGGACCAGCGGCCCAAGGACTACGGCGACAAGACGGTCGACCTGTTCCCCCGGCCCAGCCACGCCGACTGGACGTACCTCGAGAAGTACGGCATCAAGGCGAGCTCCGGCGGCGGCCGCAGCAGCGCGCGCGAGACGATCGGGCGGGTGGCGGCCGGCGCGGTGGCCGAGAAGTGGCTGCGTGAGACCTACGGCGTCGAGATCATCGCCTTCGTCTCGTCGGTCGGGGACATCAACCTCTTTGGCGACGCCTTCTCCATCACCGAGGACCCGCTCTTCCTCGGCATGGCGGACACCATCACGCGCGAGCAGGTCGACTCGTTCCTGCCCGTGCGGTGCCCCGACGCGGAGAAGAACCAGGCCATGGAGGCCCGCATCGCGGAGCTGCGGGACCAGAAGGACAGCACGGGCGGCACCGTGACGTGCATCATCCGCAACGCGCCGTCCGGGCTCGGGGAGCCGTGCTTCGACAAGCTCGAGGCCATGCTCGGGCACGCCATGATGTCCATCCCCGCCGTCAAGGGCTTCGAGGTCGGGTCCGGCTTCCGCGGCACGACGATGAACGGGTCGCGGCACAACGACCCCTTCGCCGCGGCGTCCGAGCAGGCCGTGTCCGCGGCGGAGAAGAAGCTGGGCATCCCGCGCTCCAGGCTCGTGACCAAGACGAACCACTCCGGCGGCATCCAGGGCGGCATCTCCAACGGCATGCCCATCTTCTGCAGGGTCGCCTTCAAGCCCCCCGCCACCATCGGGCAGGACCAGACGACGGCCAAGTACGACGCCTCGGGCGAGGACGTGCTGGCCGCCAAGGGCCGGCACGACCCCTGCGTCGTCCCGAGGGCCGTGCCCATCGTGGAGAGCATGGCCGCGCTGGTGGTTGCCGATGCGGTCATGGCTCAGCACGCGAGACAGATGCACATCCAGATGAGCGCGAGGTGAAGGGAGGAATCTCTAAAATGTCTGGCTTTCCGACGAACATTGCGAAATGAACATCTAGTTACACTTATGGCACACACGCGACAAGAAAATTCAAAGAAAAAGAATGTTCCATTGGCCTGCCTCTCCCCAAGATTTACTTAGTGCGCAGTCGACCTGCATGTGGACGAATTGACGCCAATCGTCATCCTGCGGGATCCGAATCCTGATTCAATGCTTGGACCTATGGATGGACTCCAATGATGAGAATCGCCCTCGACACACCTTACGAATGTAGGAGAACCTGAAATAGACTAGCGATTTCCATGATCTGTATCGGACCACGACGGTATCATTCGAATGATTCGCTCACGGTCCTTGTGCCATACCTCATCGACATCCAGTCCCTGATCCTCATACGAATGATTGGCCGAGACGTTGCGCCGCAGAAGATCACGATGGCTTCGAGTCTCATCGAAGTCCCCCCAGCCATAGCCACAGCCATAGCCACAGCCACAGCCACAGCCACAGCCGTTGGAACAAGCAGAGCCACATCGTCTTTCGTGCGCCACAAGGAGAGTCTGGGAAGCACAACGTTGATCGACATGCCACACACTTCGAGGTTCACAGGCAGGGAGCACGACATGCGCCCGATTATCCTCGATGCCCCCATTGCAAACGCTTAAACGCTCTCGCTTTCGATGAATCTCTCAAAACGTCCAGCAGGTTGCCTGCCTTGACCGAGACGTCGTGCTCGCTGACACCGTCAGCAACACTGCGAGCACCAACTTCTCGACCAAGTGGAGCCAAACAATCGCCCCGGCAACGAAAGTACACACTGAAAGTACGGAGTACTCGATGCATGTAAACACGGGCATCGCTATGCCCGTGGCCCAAACTCCAATGAAAAGCCCGCATCTCGACAAGTTACCCCATCACTCGCCTCAGCGGCCATGCACATGCGCCGAGGAGGTTGGACCAACCACCGGCGAGCCAGCTGCACGTCGAAACCTGTTCAGCCACATCTTTTCTTCCTGCGCAGGGCGGTCTCCAGTCTGCCATTTCCCTCCGCGCAAAGGTAGATCGCATCCGCCCTGTACGAATAGCCGCCTCGCGCCTCTCGCAAATCAAGACATTCTTGCTTCTTCTCGATTTGCTTTTTTGCTTCGATTGCTTCGCGGGTTTCAGACTCAGACTGTCTCAGTGTCACCAAGTCGAGTGCGGAAGAGGACAATACATAGAGTGCTCCTCGAAGCTTGCAGAACGAAACATCCACCACAGACGCCGTGTTCGCACGAGACCCTTGCGGCATCACCAACAAACAGCCTTGATACTCCGTACGAGTACGAGTATTGGTACTGGGACCGTTCGAAATCGATCTTTCTCTCTTGGGCCTAGTTGGTATCCCACCATTGATCCGTGCCTGGGAGCCTATTCCTGCGCGGGTGCGCGGTCCAGAGCAGTGCTGACGGGCTGGTCCTAGAACAGGTCCATTCCATTCTACTCCGTATACCAGTACAAAACGAGACGGCTCAGACAGATGCCCCGGCAGAGGCTGAACCGGCAGCAGCAGCAGCAGCAGCAGCAGCAGCAACGCGGAGAAGATCCCCTCGACTCGGACGCCTTCACCGATTCTAGTCTCCTCGACACGTCTTCCGCGCGGAGAGACACGCTCTACAGCACCGAGAGCATGATGGAGGACGACCAGCAGTATCTCGCTCGCCTGGAGAAGCACGGCAATACTCGCTCGTCGTACGCCTCCACCGCCACGGACGGCGACAACAACAGCTCGCACCACGAGAACGAGCACGAGGACGATGTCTTCAGCGACCACAGCCCGCCAAGCTCCATGGGTTCCGTCTCGCCTGAAGCAGACCACGACAAGTCGCGATGGCCTCGCCTCGCCGACTACGACCCGCAGGACGGAGCACAGCAGTCACCGCAACATCAAGCACCGCAGGGCAGCCACGTCTCCTCCTCCTCCAAAGTAAAGGGCTCGTCGCCTCGCCCGCAACCCCGATCCTCCTCATCCGGCAAGGCCGCGCAGATGTCCTCCCCGCCTCCTCCATCCCACATCGCCGGGGGCACGCCCCATTCCGGCGGCCGACGCAGCGCCATCCCCACCGTGTCGCGGATCGGCTCACCCAATCCTCCAGCCCAGTATTCGCCAAAGAAGACGCCGCCTCGTTTCAAGAAGGTCACCCCGCCGCTCGTCCTGCTGCACGTCACCTTGCTCCCTCTCAGGTGGGCCTGGGGCGATGTCTTGAACAGCGCCCAGCCAAGCGAGCTGAGCGACGAGGCGAGGACCCTGCGCGAATCGTGGCGCCAGCTCCAGGATCGGCAGGGCGATACCATCCAGGACCGCGGCATTCTGCTGCCCCATCCGCAGAATGACTTTGAGCTGTTGGAGGAGCGGCTCCTGGAAGCGATGGAGCTGCCGCTCAAGAGGCGGGCTCGCATCATGGAGTGCGGACACTATTTGGGGCCGTCCAACATTATGTCGTTTGCGAATGACGAGGAGAGCGAGGGGGAAGAGGAAAGCGTTCTCTACTCGGACGAGGAGCTCGGTGATGACAAGCCGCGCCGGAAGGGCGCGAACAAGAGCACGCACTGGTGTGACACTTGCGTGTCCAATATCCCGTTCGATGCGCTCGGTCCCGGGAAGGTCTACCGCGTCAACATCTATGCCAGCAACGGGCTGCTCAAGGCTGGCGCGTGGGAGGCGTGCTGGAAGGAGATGGAGCGCGTGGACGTGGAGCTGGAGCCCATCATCGACTCCAAGATTCAAGACGAGCTGCTTCGCCTCGCGGACCCGGACAAGGCGTCGGAGCTGGACAGGGCTGCCAACGACAACGGCCGTCGTCGCAACCAGGTGGATGACGGCGATGATGGGTTTATGGCGCAGCCCTCCTTCCGCCAGAGGATCTCGCCATCGCGGTGGCGTGGGTGGTACGGCGGCAGGTCATCCACCGGCTTCTTCCAACAAGACCGATCTCAGTCAGAGGACCGGGTCTCCGCGTACAGGGGCATCTCGGTGCCCAGACCGGTCCAGGACGCGTTCCGCTTCCTGACGAAGAACCAGAAGAGCGTCGGGCTGGTCATCCTGGGCCTGCTGAGCATCGTGGCGCTCGTCAGCACCGGCGCGGAAAACCTGTCGAACGGCGGGCAGGCCGTGGCCAACTGGGGCAAGCAGATGATTCCGCGGCAAGTCATCGAGGTCTTCCAGGGAGGTGATGGCTCGGGCCTCCTGGCCGGGGCGGGAAACAGGAGGCACGGCTCCCCGTGCACGACTGTCCAGCAGACCATTGAAAAGGTCCAGTGCACGACGACGACCATGACGCTGGGCGGCGAGGAGATGCCCTCGTCGTGCGCCGAGGGCGAGGACGGGGAGGATGTGCTGTCGGACGACGAGGAGGATGAAGAAGATGGGGAGTGGGAGGGAGAAGGGGAGGAGGAAGAGGGCGAGAAGGAACTATGACTCGCGACCATCTCGTACTTTCAATTTCTGGGCTGTTCTTGGCTATTTGGGTTGCGTCGCGGATGAATCTCCTTTTTTTTTTTTTTTTTTTTTTTTTTGGTTGTATGAATGATGGAGCGGACATCATGAAAGGGGGACCCGCTGTGTGATGGATTGATGGCATGATCATGCTAGCCATATTGATGAAGGAGTCGTTTGACTCTTAATACGTAGATACGAGATACAAATGAACATTTCTGGATCAACAAGCGGCTTGTCATGCTACTAGAATGTACATTCAAACTGATGAAATGACTGCTGCCGGTCGGCATGAGAATGTTGATGGCCTGATAGAAGTCCCCATGGCAGTGAAGCAGCTCGCTCTGAAAAGTCAAACGTCGCCTCTGTGGTTCTTTGTGATGCAAGATATGTTCCTCTCCCCAATTAAGCCCCCGTCGAGGCCTCGGTTCCGATATACCTGCAGCTCGCCGTTCGCATTCGCGCACTCGCTGTTATTTTGTTTCTACAGCCTGATGTAGATGTCCATGCAGTCGACCCTCCACTCCCGCTTGCCCAGCAGGTTGCGCAGCCACTCGACGCCGAGCCCCGTCCACTCGGGCCGCATGGCGACCATCTCCTCGGCGGCGGCGCCGACGAGCGTTCTGGCCGTGGCGTTGAGCATGCCGGCGAGGGTGGCGTTGAAGGCGGCGGTGTCGTCGGCGGCTGCGGGATGTGCGGGCAGCGACGGGGCGAGGGCGCTCGGGCGCGGGAGGAACCAGTTGCTGCTGAAGTCGAAGAAGCAGCGGTCGGACCAGTTGCAGGAGGTGAGGAACAGGATGAGCAGGAGAACGGAGCAGTAGACGCAGGGGCGGTTGAGGAAGTAGGAGCAGATGAAGAAGAGGAAGATGAAGGCCGGGGAGGCGTTTGTGGGGATGAAGAGGAGGGGGAGCCAGCTATGAGGATTGTCAGCCCGGATGGTGCCGAGGAGGATGATCTATGTGATGTTGTGCGGCCTCTCGAAGCCGGGGGTGGGTGCATATAGTACATACCTTCTTAAGCAGAACATGGCTGGGGGTTGGTGGTGTTTGTGGAGGACGACTATGGCGCCAAAGAGGGGGAGAACGAGAGATTGAGGACGCGGCACGACCGCCCCGTCGACATGGGAGGCGGGATGTATGTAGATGTTTGATGATCAAACTGGGACGATCCGCGATGCGGTCCTCGGTTCAAGCGGGCAAGCGGGCAAGTGGGCAAGCGGCAGGTGTTTTCGCAACGCTTGCTGTGGATGGGTGATTCGACTTTTGGCAGGCTTGGTATGGGGCGCGCGTCTTGGAAGAGGATGCGTGTTGTGGGTAGTATGCGCGTCAATGGGCGAGTTGCCGTCGTGGTCTGTCGTCGTGGTCTGTCGTCGAGGGGGCGTGAGTCGTTATCAAGTGGGATGGCGATGATGGAGTCTTGGAGTCTTGGAGTCTCGCCGGCGCTGGAGGGACAATAACAGGCTGCTGTGGCTGGGGCAAGGGGTCAAGCCACAGACGATTGGAAGTGGGGACATGCAGATCTGTTGATCCAATTATGTCATCGTCACGAGGCTGCGGTGCCCTGACTCGAGGCAGCCCGAGCTGTTTCACCTCGAGATCGACTCATTTGCGCGTGGTGCGGGAGATCAAAGGCATTTGCAGAGCCTGCAGTAGCGACCGCATCATCAATACATACATATTTGCATTCATGGGCAGAGACGGGGGATAGTAGCCCACATGTGAGTGCCGGCGTCTACTGGTACGAGTGCATCTGCACCCTCGTGCTAGGAGGCATCATCATCTTGGCGAGCCTCATCTACCGGGGTCTTTTCCGGCTAAACTCGTCTTGGACGTCTACAGCAGGCCGACTTGAGACTTCGGACCTCGAGCTTCCAGCTAGGGAGGGACACTGCTTCGATAGCAGCTGCAATCAGCTGTTTCCTTGGGCCTCTCTTTGCACTTCAGAGTTGCAATTGATCTCTCGCCTCAGGTCTCCCCATTGCCTTCTCAAGAGGGTTCGAACCCTACCCCTACCTCAAGGGGCTCGGCAAGTGGTTGGGCTGCAAGATTCTGTTTGTTTGATACGACCCAAGTTGACGTCGAGGTTGACGGGCAGCTTATGTACGAGTACATACAGCTTGAGGTAACAGCCCCTCCTCCTCTTCCTCTGCGCCACAGGCCACCACAGGCCGCAGCCACTCGCACCGCTCCAGCAGGTCCAGGCGGCGTCGACCCGTTTTTACAGCGAGGCCGCCCACTGGAAAGACCGCATCTATAGCGACCAAGCCGAGGGGCCAATCATCAATTGATCAATCAATCTCTGCTCGAGCTGCTGACTAAGGCAGACGCGATACCAGCAAGAACTCGAAGACGCTGGAGCTCTAATTCTTCAAAGTTCCAATCCATCCCGCCACCCAAATTTATTCCCACCACGAGAGCGAAATCCATTCATCAATCCATCCATCCATCCATCCATCCAGCCATCAATCCATCCATTGATCAATCCATCCATCAGTCCACCCACCCTTGATTTCTCCATACGTCTGCCTCTCCAGGCCTTGGGATCTTCCTTCATTCACCATCCATCCCCTTGCCCATTCGTCCATTCGAGCCCTTTCCGTCTGTCTTGTCCATCCTTCGTTGGGGCGTCGTGCCCTCTAATCTCTGACCTCTGGGTTTTTCTCCTCCATTGATTTTTCTCTCCTCCCTCGGGCACTCTTCCTCGCTGTGACCCCGCGAGAGCGGCAGACCAGCTCCCCTCTCCTCCAGCACTCTCTCTCCACCTCCTTCGCCAGCGTCTTTGCATTGCATTCGCTGCATTGCGCTTCGGTCGCCTCTCGTCCGTGAGCCAAGACGCACCATGGAAATGCCGCCGGCGCCCACCCCGCCTATGAATGGCGGAGGCATCGGGCAGAACCCGGATCGGACCGCCAACCTGCTGAGCCTGCTCAAGTTCAGCGCTCCAGGCAGTGCCTCCTCCTCCTCCCAGAAGCCTCTGGCCCAACCCCAGCAGCCTCAGCCATCTCAGCAGCAGTCGCAGCGTGACCTCCAGCACCTCCAGCAGGAGCAGGAGCCCGTGCCTGCCGGGGACGAGGAGGAGGAGGACGACGACGACGTCGAGGAAGAGGACGAGGACCAGGGATTGCACCCTCAACAGCCCAACCAGATGAACCGCCAGCCCAGCAGCACCAGCATGCAGGCGCAAAATCAGCTCCCGACCCGCATTCACCAGCCTGCCCCCACGGCTGCTGATCCTTCGGGCCTGCTCGCCGCCCTCATCAGAGGCACCCACGACATGGAGGAGACAAAGTCGCACGCCGCGCCGCCCCCGCCCCCGCCTGCCCAACCGACGAACCCGTTTGCAAACAATGGCTCGCCCTCGGCCGACACGAGGACCTACCTCCTCAATCTCTTGAACCGCCCCAAGCCCAGCCAGACGGACCAGCCGGTCCTGGCCGAGTCGTCGTCGTCGCGCGCGAATGAGTCCGCTGCCCACTCGACCGAGCCGCCAGCTGAGGCCATTCACTTCCTCGAGACCCACCACCAGCCGCCTCACCCATACAACCCGCACCAAGCCTACCCGCTCGAGTCCTTCTCCGACATGCAGCGCCCGATCAATGCCAATCCGTACCAGTATCCCCAGACCCAGTCGGTCCAGGAGCCCGCGGACATGTCTGTCATCTACCAACAGTTGATGGGCAGCTTGAACCAGGCTTCGCCTCAGAACACCACCAACAACAATCTCGACAGCAGCGTTCACGGATCTGTTCACGGCTCGAATGCTCCGTCCATCCACATCTTGAAGAAAGATCAAGGCTCTCCAGTCGGCTCGTTTGACCATTCGCGCCCCGTGAAAGACCACAGCCCCTTCGCCGGCCCCTCAGGCCAGAGACTTTCCCTTGGTCGAACCTCCTCCCTCCGCTCTCATCATTCCAGTCAATCTGCCCAGTACTCGGTCAAGCCGACCCCTCCGACCTTGGAGTCTGCTGCGTTCGGCAACCTGGATCAGAACAATCAGGCCGTCCCCAACCCTCTCGCACCTCTCGTGAGCCTCCTCACATCAGGCGCCAGAGACTCGCATGAAGGCTCCGATCGGGAGACGCGAGGGTCGGCAGCCGGCGCTGTAGAAAGCGTGCCCAAGAACGAGGAGATCGATTGGACCCAGACTGCTGCGGCCACCAGCGACGCGGTCTCCTCCCTCGAGAAGCAAATCTTGGAGGGCATCAAGGCCGATCAGGACAAACGCAAGTCATATGGCTCTCTTGAGGAGCATTCGCCCCGCAAGGCCGAAGAGACCGCGGGAGAGACTGCCGGTGATGCTCACGGCGTCGCTGACAACTGGGAGAACGCCGAGCAAGATGAAGCGGTTGTCGCCGATGAGAAGGAAACGCCTGCTGTCAAGGTGTTCAACTTCCCCATGAAGCCGTGGATCTCCATCTCTCTCAACGACGATGCCACGGAGCCAAGGCCTCAGTTCAAAGACGAGTCCATCATGGACATCGCTCGCCTCAAGAAGGACTTTGACCAGATCGACCGCAATCTGTACACCGCATCCCAGACCTACATGACTTATGGAATGTCAAAGCAGGGCGGTTTGCGTGTCATCCGGCAGGACGATGGCAAAGACGCCAAGGTCTTCACCGATACCAAGGACCGAGTGTTCAACGTGGCCATGTCCGTCACACCACCCGACCACGACGGCGTCGCCAGGGAGGCAATCATCGGTACCGGCATCAGTGGCACCGTCTATTGGGTCCAGATCAAGGACGGCGAGAAGGACCACATCGAGGACCACCTGGAGCAGTACGGTTTCGCCCTCCCTCCAATCAGCTCTCCCGACGGCGATGCCCCCGGTGGCGCTCTCAAGACCAGAGCCCGGGCGTCCACGACTCACCCCGAGTTCTTCGCCGTCGGCCGTGGCAAGTCGATCAACTTCATCTGGCCATCATACATCATGCAGAACAAGCTGTTCAAGCCCGGGCACGACCGCGTCGTTGACACAGAGGCTCTGCTCGATCAGTGCTCGCTGAAAATCAACACTGGTAAGGCCGGAAAGGATTTCACGTTCAGCCAGGATGACACCGTCGTGGTTTCTCTCGATAAATCCGGTCGGGTCAAGTTCTGGGATGTTCGCGACCTGACCGCCGCCAAGGAGGGCACTGAGTCGCTCCCCCTGCCCGCTCACTCGTCGCTCGAGGTCAAGGAGCCGATCATGACCCTGGCCAGCACTCCCGAAGGGGAAAAGGCCTGGCCCACCTCGGTCTTGCTCCTGGACAAGCAGCGCCCTTACCAGAAGAGGTGTGCCCTGCGGTACATGATTGTTGGTATGAAACAGAACCACACTCTGCAGCTCTGGGACCTCGCGCTGGGCAAGCCCGTCCAGGAGTTCAACCTGCCGCACTCCAAGGAATCGGACGCTGTCTGCAGCGTCATGTACCACCCTGCCAGCGGGATGGTCATCATCGGGCATCCAACCCGCAACTCAGTCTACTTCGCGCACTTGTCGGCTCCTAAGTACAACCTCAAGAGCGTGTCGCAGGCCGAATACATCCAACGCCTTGTTGCCCAGGATCCCTCGATCCCGCAGCCGGATAGTACCGCTGTGATTAGTGGTGTCCGCGAGTACTCATTCGCCAATCGAGGTATTCTTCGCAGTTTGGACATCCTGTCCAACCCTGCCATGATACACGACGCAGACGAGCCGACCTTGTTCGAGCTCTACGCCATGCATTCCAAGGGTGTCGCCTGTTTGCTGATCCGACAAGCCGAGCTCGGCTGGTCCAAGGACAACAAGGTGCTCGAGCCGGTCGACGCAGTCTCCGAGGGCGTCGTGACCGTGGCCAAGCTGAAGTCGCCGCCGCAGACCGAGATCGTGCAGCCCACTGCCGCTCCCGAACCCGCCCCCGTGCGCATCGCCCACCGCACCGCGGCAAAGGAAATAGTCGCCCAATCAGGGTCTTCGAACAGCGAGGCCACTCCCCGCGGAGCTGAGTCGATCACTCCCATCAAGTTCAAGAACGAGCCGAAAGAGACGGAAACCCCGGTGCAGTCTTCCAAGGAGAACCACGCCGAGAAGCATGAACGCAAGCAACGTAAGAAGAAGGGCAAAGAGGTCGAGGTCTCGGCCAACGGCAATTTCCAGAAATTGGATGCCCCCAAGACCTCCAATGGGTTCAGTGCGAACGGCATCTCGTCGGAGCCATCGGACTCGGCCATTCACGGCCTGGAGGCGAGACTCAGAGCCGCCATGAGCGAAAGCCTCAAGACTTCCTTCAACGGTTTGCACAGCAAGATCGACGAGAGTGCGAGGGCCAGGGAGGAAAGGTTCGGCGAGCATCAGCTGAAGCTCCTCGACATGGTTTCCGAGGTCCTCAACGAAAACACGCAAAACGTGCTCAACGAATTGGTTGTCAAGCAGTTCAAGGAAGAACTGCTCCCCTCCGTCGAAGACAATGTTGCCAAGGCCGTGTCCGACCTTTTTGAGCACAAGCTGCAACCTAGCACCTTGTCGATGTTCCAAAGGGAGATGCAGACTGCGTTGCCGCAGGCCGTGGACCGCTCGCTCCAATCCAGCGACTTCCACAAGGCCATCTCCGAGAACATCGCGAGCGAGGTCTCTGCCAGCATCGAGCGGGAGTTCGCCACGCTCACCCACCGGCTTGCGCCAACCATCACGACAATCGCGAACCAGACTGCGCAGCGCGTCGCCAACGAAATTCATCAGCGATATCACGACCAATTCGAGCAGCTGAAGGAACAGCATGTCGCTGATAACCACAAGACAGATCAGCTCCTTTCTTACGTCTCGCGACTGACCGACATGGTCTCGACGATGGCCGCCTCGCAGTCGGCTCTGCAAGCTGAATTTTTGAAGCTCAAGTCGCACCCCCTTGAGCTCCCGGCCGTCCATAACCTGCACGCAAGCGGCATTGCGCACGGCTTGGGCCCTCATCACGGATACGGCAACAGCATCACCAGCCCGCGCAGCAGCTACGGGCCGAGCCAAGCGCCGAGCCAGATCGCCAGCCACCCGCACCAGTACGTGAACAGCCCTCAGTACCTGCGCGGGTCCCAGCAAGTCTCGCAGATCTCGAGCCCGCACGGCTCGATCGCCGCCTCTGAGCACGTCGCGCCCGTCACCAGTGTTAACGCCCTGGCGGGCGCGTACGCTCATCAGATGAGCAAGACCGAGGCCGAGGCCGACCACGATCTCATCCAGCGGATCCGCGTCATCGAGGCGCTCATCCAGGAGAACCGTCTGCAGGATGCCATGATTCGATGGATCCAGAGCGGTCGGGAGGAGGAGATCTTCCGACGATGCCTGAGCCGCTACCCGGCCAGCAAGTTTGAGAACCTTCCCCCTCTGATGCTGCTCGTCGTCATCGCGACCATCTCCAAGGACCTGAAGCCCAACTCCCGCCTCAAGGAAGAAGTCGAATGGATCGAGATGGCAGTCCGGGCCTTTGGGTTTAATCTGCCACACTTCGTAAGTGCATGAAACGAAACACGTCGGATCCTCGATCAAAAAGCTAACATTCTTCGGAAACAGGGACTCGACAGCGAGGTCTCGCGCGAGGTAGCTAAGAGCACTTTGCAGACGATGCAGCTCCTCATCAACCGCATCAAGCCACTCATCATCAACATGCAGGACGGCTTCCCCACGGATCCCTTCCTGGCGAACGTCGACAGGGGCAAGCTGGAGTGGATCGTCGTGACTTCTCAGCACATCCTTGACACATTTACGCGAGGCTCGCGCTAGGGGTTCTTGCCCTTTACAAGCCACAGCACAGGGCTTTTGCAGCGTGCTGTGGAAAGCAGCCATTTGGCCTTTTGTCTTGATATTTGATTTTCTTGCAGAATGGCATCGAGCATACCCATTTCCAGCCATTTCGTCGCTGGGACACCACCACAGGGGAAAAAGTCTTGAAGGCGCAATCCTGTTCACATTCTAGGATTGCCATCGAATTTCTTCATCTCATGGCAAGGCCTGCTTGTCCTTACGCCCCTGATGTCCCAGAAACATGCTGTCCCCTTACCCCTTTGGTTTTTGCTTTGCTTTGAATTGCTCGGGACTTGTAGGGCGCGCGTGCGTGCGGTCCGAGATCCGGATTGGGGAGCCTTGCTTGCGAGATACCTATGCCTGGCCTCGTGTAGGCGGGCCAACGCCCCGTGGTTTTGCTGTACGGGAGGCATGGAATGGATTGGCTTGGGATGGAGCAGGACGGGAGCGTGATGGGATCGATTTTCGAGGGAAAAGCGGTGCAAGAGGGGATAGTCACGGCTCATGTGATCATCGCATCAGGAGATAGTGTAAGAGAAAAGACACGGATCCAGGAACGCTGACTGTTTCTTGCGGGTGATCAATTGCTTGTGCGCCGAGCCCCTTTTCTCCATGTGCGGCTCTGCTGCTCCTCGTGTCCTCGCCCACGCATCCTGATCCGCAGCGGCCCAGGGTTCAGTCCATCCCGGGGCCCTCGAGCCTATGTTATTTTCCTGCTTCTCCGAGTACGCATGTGGCTCCAGCTCAGTCACAAGAGGCACAGCAGGCCTGACGCACTCTGGGGCCGGGATGTATGAACGCAAGACAATTTCGATGTCATTAACCCCCGCCACCTCTATTTATGATACGAGCTGAATTACAGAACGAGAACGAGCCCAGATCCAACGACGAGTCGAGCAAGCAAGAGCGAAGCTGTAGCACTGGGTGAAGGACATCATTGAATTAGGGAGAAAGAATAGTGGGAAAAGACACGAGATCCAAAGTCGGTGATGAAAAGACATGAATCGGTGGGACGGGGTGGAAACTAAGTAGACACGTTAAAGCGGCGGGGGGGGGCTGGGGGCGGATGGGTTGAACGAGACGCACTGAAGGAGAACACAAGGTGATTGAAACGAGACGTGAATCGACTCGCGTGGAGCGGGAAGACGAGGGGAGGGGAGGGGAGGGGATACACGTTGAAGAAAGGGTGGGTGGTGAAACGAGGCTGAACCGGGAAGACTTGGTAGGTGGTAAGACGACACTGAGTCAGGGGACAAGATCAAGAACATGAGGCCATGGGGCAATGGGGCGGAACGAATCAGGGAACTTGGTCGACGCAGGATGCAAGATCAGGAGAAGACGACGACGAGGCAGAACACGAGTACGATCAGGAAGACAGGAATGGGAGCACGAATATCGAAACGGCAAGGCGATGAGACGACACATTGAATAGGGGGGGCAAAAACCAAACTAGATCGGGAGTAGGAAGACGAAAGACAGATTCAATAGAAAGATGAGGAGCACATTGAGGAGACAAGGGACAGACCAGAACCGGAAGCAAAAGGCCATTCAAGCAGACATTAGCAAGTAGAAGGATAGAAAGTACAATTAATGAGTTCGAGAAGCCGAAACCACGGGATCCCCATTACAAAAGCATTAACATGAACATGGACATAGACATGGACGTAAACAACATCAACGTACTCGTACCCGTCTCATACAGCCCCGCCGGCAAGGGGTCTCTCTGCATCGCAGACGCTCCGAGCATCCCTGGCATCCCCACGTCTCGGGGGCGTCGTCTCGCCACGTCGCGTGCCGCCGGCCATGGCCATGTCTTCCGGCACGCCTCTCTCGAGTCCTCCATGGACACACGCGCCCCACGCCCTCGACCTCTCCGCCTGTCTTGTCCTGCTTTGGCCTGGCCCGTTCGCGATCGGGATGGGGTGCCAGCAAGCGGGCATGATTTCCCAGAATGATGATGCGGCATCCACGCGTCTTCCAGCCGCGAGGCTTCGTTCCTGCAGGCGTGAAAAGGAAAAAAGACCCTTCCATGATCGATTGCAACGCGCTCAATTCTCACTACGGTTCACCACTTGATCCTGGTCTGCTTGCCGTCTCCCTCCCCCGCGTATGCAAAAAAAAAAAAAGAAAAGAAAAGAAAAGAAAAAGGTTTCCTTGGCATTTTGTTTTAGATGATCGTCGTCGTCACGGTCGTATCTGGACGTCAGACAAAGATGATATTAAGATGGGGTATAGGTACTGCTAGTCATCGCCGCCGAAGCCACTCCACCGGGTGCTCATACACTGTGCAGCACAACAATGAGGATTCGCCGCAGCTGTCTAGACGTAAAAGTCGTAAGAGTAAACGTCATAATCGTCAAGAATGGTCGTAGATCTTGTTGGTGGAGTACAGTGGGCGTCCCGGGCTTCACGCCCGGGGCTTCGAGTCTTAACGTTTCATAATGGTTGCCCATTTTGTCGAACAAAAAAATGGTGTATCCTGATCCAAATCTCCATGTATCCTCGTCAGGAGCGTCATCATCATCAAGGCAGGTGATGAGACTGTCGGACTCTTCCTCCCAATCTCAACCACCGAGCAGCGGAAATGAGCGTGTACCGCCATGGTGCGGCTTCCCCCGGAGAACATGCAAGCACTGGCTCGGACGTCCTGATGGAGAGGGTGTGTGTGTAAGTATTACAAGGGGTAAAATGCAAAGAAGAAAGAAGCTAGGCGAAAACATCTGATGCAGAGGTCGCAGGAGTCTCGTGTGGTTCGTCCAATTTGAATCTTCCACACAGCTCGAGCAAGATTTTGAAAGTCTAGTTTTTTGGGGGGAGGGGAAGAGAAAAAAGATGATGGGAGTGAGGATTGGTCGCTTAATGGTATCGCGATGCAGTGGTGGAGCTTGTTCCGACACGGGCTCCATTGTCTGAGGAGTCTGCGAAGAAGGTTAGTTGCATTCAACTGTCCGGGAGCTCTCAAACGTACCACTACCACGGTGCGCGTGACCGTTCGTCCGAGACCGGCCGCCGAACCCATTGGATGACTCCCACTCGGGGCCGCGAGGCTGCCTCTCAGGGGCTCCCTTGACACTGGCAGTACCGTTCGCGCTAGGTCGCTGGCTGCCAATAGCCCCGGGAGTGCTGCGCGACTGAGGCTGGAGAGAGGTGGAGTCGAAGGAGCCCAAGCTCAAGGCGCCCAGGCCGCTGACCAGCCCGCTATCGGCTTTCGCGACAGGAGTGCTGGGGCTCGCGGTCTGGTTCGCCTGCGAGGCCATGTAGTCGCCGAACCGCGCCGCCGAACCAGACGTGATGCTGCTCAGGGTGGCGCCGGGGACGAGGTAGCTCGAGGAGGCCTGAGAGGGGCTCGGCGTGAAGGAACGTAGGTCTGCGAAACTCTTTGCGGCGCGCAGGTTGTTGGGAATGGTGGTGCCGTCGGGGCTTCCGGGCAGCTCGAGGGTCGGTCCATGACGGCCGAGCATGTGGGAGTAGTTGTGGCTCGCCGCGCGCGACTCGCGATCCGTCGCGAAGTCAAACGTGGCAGCTCGGCTCAATCCTCGCTTGTGGACGTCGAGACTGTTTGCGGGAGGGGTCTGGACGTTGGCGGTTGGCGAGGGCTGCTGTCGCTTGAGCACCGTGAGCTGACGAGAGTCGGCCTCGCCAATTGACTGGTGCTCGAGGCCCATGTGGTGAGCGAGGATGTGGATAGACCGTCGGTGCTCTGGGGAAATGCCGGGCGGGAACACGAGAATCTCGCGAGAATCGTCCCTCCGGAACATGATGAGCTCGGTGTAGAAGTCGAGCGTCTGGGGATCATTCAGGTCGACATCGCCCAGGTGCGAGGCGGTGCTCCGAGGTTGGGAGTTGGCGATGCCGCTGAGGGACTGGATGGAGGCCTGCTGGTGGAGGATTGGTGCCCGATGCTGCTCCTCGAGCTGGCCTCGCCTCTCCCTCTTCTCCCGCTCGATGCGCTCCCTCTCGGCCTCGGGAAGCATCTTCTTGTACTCGACGCGCAGCTTCCGACCGTGGACATCCATCCCGTTCATCGCCTCAATAACGATCCTGGTGTCTTCGGCTGACTGGAAGTTGGCGAAAGCGAGACCACGGAACACACCGTTGTCGAAGTGGTAGTTGAAAGCGTACGGCTGAGGGAGATGCATGTCAAGCATGATCGATGCGAGCGTCTCCTTCCGCACGGCGAAGGGGATGTTCTTGATGACGATGGCGGTGGGGATGAGCTGGTCAGCATCGCCCGCAATGGAGCGAAGGTCGGTCGGGGAAGTATGCGCGCCAGCAGGGTCGCCGCGCAGCCCGGCGGTGGTCAAGGCAGAGCCATTCATGCCGGCGGAGAACGGCTGAAGGGTGGTGTGCATGGCCATGGAAGCATGATCGGTCCAGCTCTGGAAAGGGAGAAAAACACAATTAGTCAAGTCACGCTCGTTGCCTACTCGGGCATGCACGGAAAAACTTACGGCAGGCAGAGCAGCTCGTCTATTGACGCCCCTTTGCCTTCCGGGACCGTGTACTGCACCGTTGACCGTGGCGACGCCGGTGGCATTGTATGTCCAGGGCTGGTTGTTCTCCAGCAGGTAGCCCGGCATGCCGCCGGCACTAGACATGGTATCCATCACCCTGGGGTTGTAACCGGTGCCAATTCTTTCCGTGGGGTAGAGAGAGGACGAGCCGATGGGGGACTCGAATGGTCGGGAGGTCTGCCTGGGCAGAGACAGGCCCGAAGAGAATCCCGACGAGCCGTAGCCCTGTCTGGAGCTTGGCGAACGGTTCGCCGGCGAAGTGTAATCGAGGTAGGTCATGTCGTGAGGCTGTTGGGTCATCTCGAAAGTCTCGGCAAAAAGAGTGCTGCTGCTATCGCTCCCGACGAATGATTTCACCACCGGTGGAGGATCGTCCTGGACGGAATAGGAGAAGGGGCGCCACCGAGGAGCCGAGTGTTCGGAATTGCTCGAGTGTCCCGACGACGGACTTCTTGGATGCTAATGCAAGACTGGACGGCACTCGACAATTGAACGACGAGATCGACAACACATATAGTGGCAGCTCTAATTCAAACAGCGCGGTCGTTTTCGTCGTAACGGTCGTAAGACGCGGTGGTCGATGGTGAAAAAGGCACACGGGCTGACGACGAGGTCGATGCGACGCGAGAAGGGGGGGCCGGGACTTGGCGAATTCAAGGGGCCACAGCAATGTCCCAACGACTGGGATTGTTGTATGTAAAGGAGAGAGAAAAGGGGCGGGGGAGGAGAAGGCTAATAATAAGAAGAATCACGACGATGATGGTCGCCGGCTTGTTATTCTTGTTTTTTTTTTTTCTCTTTTTTTTTGCTGCGCCTTGGGCTTCCTTCCTTGTTGCGTGTCCTTGCTGACGGCGACGATGCGACAGGTGAGAGAAATCGACTGGGGGATGTGGGCAGCTGGGGGGAAAACAAATGAACGTTCTCAACTCGATGGGCCCGTAAGATGGCTCTCTTCTTCCTTCCAGGCGTTCTGGGGGCTGTGAGTGGTGGAGAGGCCAAGAGAGAGCGGCGACGGTGGGTTTTCCCTCGGACGACGGATAGAGGCCTTGGGGATCTATTGATCTCAGCCAGGCGGGTTGGACGACTCGGCGGAGGTCGATGGAGGGAGGGGGGTTAAAGAGGAATTCAGCTCTGGAGTGTAGCGCCGTGAGGTAACCCTGCTGTTGTATACGGGAGTATCTGCCAATAGGATGATCAGAGGGCAAACCCCATTCGAGGCGAACACGTCTCCCGTGGCTGCTAGTGCTATCGGGGATGGTCGCTGGCTAATGGATCAATGTTTCTTGTCGTGCTGGCTTGCCGTCCTCGTGGAGATGGGTCGCGTAGGCGGAGGGGGGTGGGGTGGAGTTGGGGAGGAGGAGGAGGAGGAGGAGGAGCTGCAGACAGCCAGAACGGCGAGAGGGCGAATAATATGGGAAGAAAGAGCGTTTTGGGGAAAAGAAAAGAGAGAGAGAGAGGGAGAGGGGAATGAGAAGGGGGGTAGTAGGGGAGAGAAAGAGAGAGAGAGAGAGAGAGAGAGAGAGAGAGAGAGAGAAGAGAAGAGAAGATGGATGCGATGCGACGCAGAGTCGTTGGCGAGGAAGGAGAGACACGGGTTTGTCTGGCAAGAAAAATTCCGCCTCGACGCTGCGTCCCTTTTGGGGGGGGGGGTCCCTTGGGAAGGAGATACCAAGGTTACTACCCAGTTAGTAATACAGGCAATAATCAAGGAAGGTCTGAACCTGGTGGACGGAGTACGGAGTGCGGAGCACGGAAGGTACCTCCCACTAAATTGATCCTCGTACCTGCCCAGTGCCCACTCCACATGCCTGGCACTTGCCTGCCCTCCACCGGCCGCACCTGCTACCCTATTTCAACCTGCCAGGTACCTCTAGTACCTACGGAGCACCTCTGGCAGGCTGGCAGGCATGGAGGCGTTCAAGACGATGTAGAAAATACCACAGAATGCTGGTGATGCTCGGACTGAGGTCACGGTGGCAGCCTCCTCCCTCTATCTGCATGTACTCTATACATACATATAGTACTCCGTACATACTACCTCTCGCAACCTCTTCTAAAGGGCCTGGCACGGCAGGCGTGTTGGGGGTCAGACGGGCCTCGTGCCTCAAGCTCGTCTACGGCCGCCAGACCCAGTCCGGCCCACTTTTGCGCTCCTCCCGCTTTAGGGGACGTGGAATTGGAACTTCAATCAACAGTGGAACTCGCACAGGGCACGGAGGACACTGTACATGTACTCGATGGATTGAGGGTACCTTCGCGCTAGGCATGGCTCGGGCGCAAGTCTGGGTACCCGCGCGAAATTGCCTACCCCGGTCACAGTGCTAAATTCCAAGTTGAGGACGCTCTGCTTAAAGGGTCGCCGTGGGTTCAGGGTACGCGGGTTCGGTGAGCTAGGTCCCTTTTCCCTCGCCCCAGCAGCTCACTTTTGCGCCCGACGCAAAGTCTTCGATACATCGACTCGATCAATCAATTGATGCCTGCACTTCACCCATCGGCAGAGGCCCCTTGGGGGGGGGGGGGGGGGGTTAATTCCCCTGAGCCCCTATTCTAAGCTTGCTGAGACGCCATCACACTCCGTAGATGGATTCGATAGAGGTAGTAGTAGTAGAGGTAGTACTCCGTACTCCGTACTCGTGGTAGTGGATTGTTGATTGATGTGAAGCCCTGGGCACCTGAACTGCCACCTGCAACCTCGAGTGATCCATTCTCACGATGCAGGTGGAAAAGGGTCCTCCGCAATCTCCAGCAGCCTCTTTTGAGGTTAAGCGTCAAAGCAAAATATGTTCCCGAAATGAGCAAAAGGCTCATCGTCTTACTTCCAGGCGGACGGCCAGAATGCATCAATGTCAACCGATGCCTGTACATACATACGGGGTAGGAGAGAGTATTGCCTACGATACTCCGTGATCATTGATCTGCAATCGAGGAGGGATGGAAAGAGCAGGCAGGCAGGAGAGCGAGAAACATTAATGTTGTTTTCCTCCTCCTGGAGAGCCCCCTTAATTACCGGGCCAGTCAGTGGCAAAAGCAAGGAGAACAAGACGCATCAAACATCCAGGCACGGGATCCTGCCGAGGCGTACGAGTACAGTATGAACAAGAACTCGAGCACTCCTCCATGATCCATCCATCCATCCCATCCTTTCTACTCCGTACGGAGTATTGATTCGATCTAACTCTCTCACACCCTGCGGGCGCTCCCAAGACGTGGAGACAGGGAGGGGGGGAGCGGCACGGGAAGCATTATGCTCATCGGGCCACGTTGAGATGCGCATGGCAGAGAGCACGAGTTGCGCGCGTAGGTAGGGATCATGGGTTGCCTTGATACTCCGTATATTCACACCAGTACTCCGTACATACTAGATTGAATCCCAGAGGCCTCGAACGTGTCGTCCCGGCGAACTCGCCGCCGTGGCACCTGAAGGCTTGGGCATATCTTTTTGTGTGCCAAGCCGGCCAATCCCCCCCCCCACGGGCGTTCGCTTGTCGCCAGCGAATCATGCCGATCCGAAGCTTCTGCTGCGAGGCCATCAGACCCCCGGACGCAGGGGAGATCCTGTTGCGAATTGACTTTGGAGCGCCCGAGGCCTCTACTCCGTACCATATGCTTTCTCTCTTTGATGTTTTCAGACTCCGAGTCCTTTGATATCTTGACTCGTGAGTCGCAAAAGACTCTCACACCAAAAAGGGCATCTTCTCATTGGCCATGTTGCCGGACAGGGGCATCGGCAGCCTCGACAAATCGGACAATTGAGCACGCCCATCGACGGCGGCACTAGCAGCTGTGAGTGCTCCGTACATGCGGATGCGGATGCGGATGCGGATAGCGGATGGATCAATCAATACGGAGTACAGTGAGTGCAGTCCATCCATGTGCGGAGGCAGCCCGTTCACGAGGACTCGGCTCTTGGTGTTGGAGCCCAAGGGGGATGGACGTCCTGATTGGAGGCCCAGATTCGATAGACTCACCATCGTGAAGGTATTCCGTATGTATGTACTCGTCTCTGTATGTACAAGTATCAATTGATTGATGTATGGGGCACGACTCCTCGTGCCTACTGGCTGCATCATGCAAGGAGTCGACAAGCCCACGCGCATCATGTGAGCCTCTCGTCTGAGCAGTGCCGGCGCAGATGGGACGGATGGATGGACGGATTGACGAGATCAGTCTTGTCCCCTCTCATCCTCGAGAGCTGTGCTGTCTCGACCCCGGCCGTTACCCCCTCCCCCTTTTCTCCGTTCCCTGTTTTAATTAATTTCCATCGCCAATCTTGCTCCATGGGCGTGACAGCGCTTTGGTCGGACAATCGGGCCCATGCGTCATGCGCATCTGTGCGCCAGAGATCCTCGGGCCTGGATCGATGCCTGTCGCCTCGTCCCACAGCGTCCCCTGACAGCATGGCACAGCCTCCCACCAGGACAGGCATTTCCAATGTCAGGAGTGCGTCGGACGAAAGGCTGCGATCCTCACGAGCTGCAAACTGGGCGGACTGGATGAATAAGGGTATCGAGAGAAGCGCTCTCGGCAGCGGGAGTGTTGACGCCTTCAGCGGCTGTGAGGGTGCCCATTTCCATGGATCTTTCTCCCTTGCATGCCGTCTTGAAGCTTTTGTCGCCTCGGTGATTGACGAGTCTGGCAGGAATCAATTTCCTGGTCGCCAGCCATGCTGCAGCATCTCGATGGCTCGATCGTGGACGACTGAGGATATCGCTTCAACCTCACTGGGAGTTGACCTTCCCACGGGATCTTTAGCAATGCGACAGCTCTGCGACGATCCCATCCACCACTCTGATGCCGTCCTCGTGCCGACTCCTATCGAGATCCAAAAGTCATCAGTCAATCTACTCCGCACAGAATATTCCACACCCTTCACGTTGATCCGGCGAATCACCGGGACCAGGCCCACGGGAAACTCCAAAATGCCGTGCATGAGATGATCCATTGCCTCCCGTACCTGCAGCAAGCTGCATGCCAGAGCCTCGGGGAGTCGGGCGAGGCAGCAAACGAGGGGCAGAATTCTGGGGGGGGGGAGGGGAGGGCTGGCAGACAAACTCTCTAGCTGCAGGTTGCCTTGGAAGGCCCCCCCCCCCCCGCGGGGGCGGAGGGCACAGACGGCCATTGATCAATTCGATCATGCACGCGCTCCAGATCCGGCTCGAGCAGAGAGGCCCGAAAAGGCGGCCACCGTCCGAGGAGCAGTCGGTCCATCCCGGGACGGTAGCAGATCTCGAGGCCCCGGCCATCTTGAAGGCCAATGGATCTCGAACAAGATGGATGGATACTCCAATGCCTTGCGCGTTTCGGAGGGACGGTGCTGCGTAGCGCAACGGTTGACGGTTGACGGGCGGGGTCGGGGATGATGGAGCGCGAGAGCAAACAGTCGAGATGGAGTGTCGATCTGCGCGGGCAGCCGCTCTTCCGTGGCAGATGTGCCTAGGTATGGAATTGGTGCTCCGTATGAGTAGAAGCACCATCTTCAAATGAAGCTCAAGTCGTGCTCCATCTCGCGATGCTCGTGCATTGAATTGATTGATTCTTTGATTGCACGAACCCCGCGGGCGTGACTTGTAGGGTAGGCAGTAGGGCTGTAGCTCCCGCCACAGCGCGCCACCATCCAGCCACCATGCTAAGCCACAGCGGGACAACACCAACTCCAGGTTCCGGACTTGGAGCTGGGAAACCGTCGATGGATCGACGAGGGCATCGAGGCAGGACCACGGCATTCCAGCTCGACAACTCGAAGAGTCGACCGTGTTGTCTCTTGAGGACGGCCCCTTGGAGGAGAGCTGCTGCCGACTCGCAAAGAGCCAGGCTCCAGTCCCACGCCTCGTGCTCGCTCCGTGCCCGCGCCTGTGCCTCTTCCGCTCGCAGTGGTCCATAGAGGAGGTAGGCAGCAGCCAGCACCACCAGCACCACCAGCACCACCACCACCGCTGAGTGCGCCAGCTGGATTCAGTACAGTGCCTCACGAGGTCAGTATGGGCATACAACGCACCGTCAAATGGGCAGGCCTCTGCTTACGAGTACAGTACATCGCTGGTTTCACAAGTCATCTCGAGGAGTGCCAGATGATGGAGCTCATGGATGCCACAGCGGCTTCTGCGGCGGCGGGGTCTCGCCTCGTCTCGTCGGGCCCATTCACGAGCACGAGTACATACTCCGTACGGAGTAGTCCGTACCACACAGAGAGTCGCGACCTTCCGATCACCAGCGCCCAGCAGCCAGCGGTTCGGGTCAAATCCGTTTCTGATTTGTCACAGCCAGCTCGTTGACCCTGCTATCCGTCGAGGGGAAGCCGAAGAGATCAAGATCTGAGACCTCAAAACCCGACGAGGGGACAGGCGGGCTCTAACATTGAATTATTCGGTCAAAGATCAAATTGATCAATCTATCAATTGATCGATCAGTCGTTGATCCATTCCAGCACGACATGTCGGGCATTCTCGGGACGTCCACTGGAAGCTGGTGCCGCCTGGCCAGCGCATTCCAGCGCGTTTCCCGCGGGAGGCACCAGCGCGGGTGCGCAATTCCAGCGGCAACGACAGCGCTCGGCCGCCGCTGCAAACGCCACGTGCAGAGACCCGACGCCAGACGGCCTTCCAATTGATCCTTGGAGCTCTCTCGTCGACCCTTGCGCAGCAGTCCGCCCTCTAGCCTTCTGGTTGCCCCGGAGAAGGAAGCCCGTCATGGATGGATGGAGGGGACCAAAACATTGAGGGAACAAGGAGGAGGAGATTGAAGAGAGGGGAAGGGCGGATGGAGAAGAGAAAAAAAAAAAGGCCCGCTTGAGCTGGAGGTGCAGCAGCAGCAGCAGCAGCAGCAGCAGCTTCTTGCTTCCATTGGATTCGGACTGAACGCGCTGGAGTCTTTCGAGTCCTCAAGCCTTCCATCTTCCTTTCCCTCCTCCATCCGTGCAGCGTTCCAGTTGCTGCTGTTGCTTCTTCCTCTCTTCTTTTTTTTTCATCCTCTTCTTCTCCTCTCTTCTCTCTTCCCTCTCTCCCCTCGTCTCCTGCTGTTGCTTCCGACTCAGTCTGCTTCGCCCTCCACACAAAACCACCACCACCTCCTCCTCCACCTCGCCCGAACCACATCTACTACAACTACTAGATCTCGAATCAACACCACCACCACCACCACTACTTACCACCACCATCATCTGGATCTAAATCATTACTACTACTGCTACTACTGCTACTGCCACCACCACCACCACGACCGACGCCGCCGTCGCCGCCGACAACCACATCCACAACAACGTTTGCCGCTCCGTCACGCGCGTCGATCCGCACATTTACCCACTTCCCATATCGTCTTATCCGATTCATCGCCATTATCATTTTGTTCTCATCCGCAAAACCGCTCCGCTCCTCACCGACACCCACGCACCTCCAAACAACTCTTCGTCTTTATCTCGACTCTCGATCAGAACAATGGCTGGAGGCAAGGGAAAGTCTTCGGGAGGCAAGAGCTCCGGCGGCAAGACCAGTGCCGAGGGCACCAAGAAGCAGCAGAGCCATTCCGCGAGAGCTGGCCTCCAGGTAAGCCTTGCCGACGGGAAGCTCCAAGATTTTTTTTTCCTTCCCTTGTTGTTTTTTTTTTTTTCTATTTTCTATTCGTCCTTTTTCTTCTTCGACCTCGCGGGGGAGGGAACGGCAGGCCATGGAAAATATGTGCGCACCATGCGCAAACTTGCCGATCTTCCTGCTCCGACATTTTTCGCTTGATTCGTCTGTGGCGACAGGCTTCGAGGGCATCCGGCCGGTCGCGTCTGTTTGGCTCTTGCAACGCGGGGCATCTCTGTCGCCCTGGTCGAGCTCGAAAACCATGATGTGGTGTCGTGGCCAGGCCTGCGCGACAAGGTGACCGTCGCCGTCCTCGATGCCCAATGTCTGCTTACCGGTGTCGCGTGGTCTTGTTCGGGAAGAGCGTTGGGAGGTCCATCGACGAGAAGAGGCCGAGGGCAGCTAGCGTTGCAATTTTCTTTTTTTTCTTCTTCCCTTCTCTGTTTCTCTCTTGCATTGGCCACGCTGTGGGCACATGGTGAGGATCCGCGATGGCTAACGGCGCTTTGACAATCTAGTTCCCATGCGGTCGTGTGAAGCGCTTCCTCAAGCAAAACACGCAAGGCAAGATGCGAGTAGGAGCCAAGGCTGCGGTCTATGTCACAGCCGTGCTGGAGTACCTGACGGCCGAGGTACTGGAGTTGGCAGGCGTACGTTTTCTTCTTCTTCTTCATGAAAACCCTCTCTTTCCAAATCTCGGACATCTTGCTACTAGTAGCGGACTCGCCCCGTCCGTCCTCAGTGCAGCAGCTTGTGCTAACCCATTTCTCGCGCAGAACGCCGCCAAGGACCTCAAGGTCAAGCGCATCACCCCCCGCCATCTCCAACTCGCCATCCGCGGTGACGAAGAACTGGACACCCTGATCCGCGCGACCATCGCCTTCGGAGGTGTGCTGCCACATATCAACCGCGCCCTGCTGCTCAAGGTCGAGCAGAAGAAGAAAGCCAAGGCGCTGGAGGCCTAGAGTCAAGCGCCGCGCTCCCCCGAAAGCTACTAAGGCTCACGATTCTTTCCCTCCACACCTCGACGCTCGGTACATTGTTTTGTTGTTTTTGGCTCGGTTGTGAAGGGATGGTCACGCTTCTGGATTAGGAAAGTGTTGGAATTGGAATGAATCAAGTCGTGTTTTCTTTCTTTCTTTTTTTTTCTTTTCTCCTTCCCCCCCCCCTCTCTCCCACGTGTTTTCTCAAGGGAGGGAGAGGGGCGGGGGAGGCATCTCACGTTGCAATGCAGGGCATATCCAATGCAGGAAGAGGAACGAATTTTTTTTTGATTTTGGCAAGGAAAGGGCTCCGGCAGCTGGGCCCCCACGGGCCCGACGCGTTGGGGGGGGGTCTACGCTCCAGGAGGAGAAAAAGATCGGCGGGCAAGGGTGGGAAGAATGGAAAGAAGGAAGGAAAAAGGGAAGACAGGGAGACAGGGAGACAGGGAGACAGGAAGACAGGAAGGGGAAAGGAAAATCGATGAAAATATGGGCGACGGGTCCCTTGACTCTTGGAGCGGATCTTGTCGTGCGGGCTAATGTACAACATCACCAATGAGAGCATTCTTTTTTTTTTCATCTGCTTGGTTCCTAGTGAGTGTGGGCTTGATGCCAGATGGCGAGCTGGCATTGTGGTAGTTGCTGGCTCCTTGGAGATTGGAGTGGATGATGTTGGAAAAGGGGGGCAGCAGATGGAGGTTCTGCAGGAGGGGGTGAGTCGGGCATGTGCCGTCTCTTCCATCTCCATCGTAGGGGGTCATGTCCCGTCTTTTCGTCTTCTTGTTGTGAAGCCTGAGTACAGATATTGATGGGTCGGATTTCTCTGCGGTATCATACGTTCAACTGGCGGGTTTGGCTTGATGGTGAGGTCTGTGCCAGGGGGTGAAGCTCCCGTCTGCTCCCTGCCCTGCCCTGCCCTGCTCTTCTCTTCTCTGCCCCGCTCTTCTCTCTTCTCTACTTTCCTTGTGACATACTTTCCAGTGCTGCTTGGCCAAGCTTTACGAGGGCTGGCTGGCTTCGCGATGGCGTGCGCTGGACGATCGTGGATGTGCTCGAGAGGCTTGGACACATCTCAGGCTGATGCCGACGAGGGCGGACTACCTCGTATCTTGGAGCAGATGCCAGTAGAACGCCCAGTATAATGCTTTCAGAATGATGGATTCAAGGTATTGAAGGGACTCAAGGTCTTGGGGGTTTACGGAGTACTTGGTCGAGGGTTGGGGGTTGAAGGAGAGCGAGCCGACCTGGGATGGTGCTTCTTCCGACTGGAGCGTTCAAGATGAGGATGACCTTGTAGGTTGCTGCGGTGGAGGGTTTTGTTTTCACGGTGATGATTATGAAGTATTGATTTGTTTCCCTGATATTGTGTTGATGTAGTTGGCCTACCGGGAGTTGAGAGGGGGCCGATGATGCCGGGTGCTGATCGTAAAGTCATCGTGAGGCATCGTGAATGGCTTCATGTCAGGCTGGAAGTGGGTGATTGCTCATGGAGATATTGTATTGACATCAGAGTGTCGGCCTTGATCAGGTCTCATTTCGGGAACGATCAATACATCATTCATTACTATAACTTCGGAAGATGATCGTGATGATCTCTCCTTTTTACTGGCCGTCGGGGCATCAAGTCTACAGATCGGGAAGTGGCAGCTTCACATCAGGCAGCATCGTTTAATATTACGAGACATGATTCTTCGTATGTCTGAGTGCTATATACAGGTCTATCCAATCTCCCTGAAGAATCCCCTCCAAATCCTCTCCCCCTAAGTACTAGTACCTCCTGAACAAATCCAACTCTGACGAAATAGTACCAAGCTTCAAAACACCCCACACCTTGACAATGACATGACGTGACTCAGATCCAGGCATCAGCAGTTGCGGCCTCGTTTCCCCCGCCTCGGATTGCCAGCGGGGGAAGTCGTGTTCGTGTTCGCGTGGGTGTTGTTTCCGGCGGCTCGTCTCGCCAGGGCGGGAGCAGGAGGCCCCGCGGGATTAGTTGTTGTCCCAGGCCAAGAGGTACACGATGACGCAGTAAATAGTTTCGCCGCGAGCCTCGGACACGAGGATCTCGGCCTCTCCGTCCGCGCCGGTGTACTGATAACCCTCGAAGAGGGCCATGTAGTCGACCTCCCGGGCTGCGCCGCAGCTGACGAAGGGGACGTGAACGCGGGCGCGGCGCATGCAGGCGATCAGGGATGGCTCGTCGCACAAGACGCCCCAGAAGATGTTGAGGCAGTTGCACTGGTGGCAGCGCAAGACTGCCGGATCGCGGTGGGCGCCGCAGTGGCAGAAGAGCAGGTGCTTGGCCACGATGGCGGCCTGGCGCGCGGGGAACATGTAGGCTTTGACCGGCATCTTTGAGATGGTTGCCATAAGAATGCTTGTGACACAAGAGTGGTGCAAAGACTAGTAGAAGTATTGTACGCTCGGTTGAAGCTGCTGAGATTATCGGACGGTAACTGTGATGAGGAAGGAAAGAAGAAAAGAGGAGGAAGGGCCCAAAGGGGGGGCCAAGCGCTGGACCCCTTTTTGTACCTTGCCAGGAACCGCTGGGAGAAACGGCATGACGAAGGAATTCGCAACCCCGGCGTCAGGCGGAGAGTGTTCCCGTGTGATAAATGATGATGACGATGGCGTCGTTCCTGGACGCACCCCCCGCTTGCCGTCTCGCTTCCCCTGTTCCCCTGTTTGGCAGTCTGCGAGGGCAAACGCCATCGGAGAATGCTGCCCTGAGTAGTCCAAAGCTCTCTTCTGTATTTTCCAATCGCTTCAGCGTTGTCCCCGTCAACTGAAAGCTTTTCTTGCTCGATATCCTAGAGGCAGTTCCCTCGGTTTGTCGTTTCGGTGGCTTGTTATCAAAGCCGGCGTCATATGACCAGTAGCCTCCTTCACCCGTCTTCCGCGCATGGGAACAGATTTTCTGGCCATTGCTCTTTCGTATGCCATCATGGTTCCGTATGCCATCATGGTTCCGTATGCCATCATGGTTCCGTATGCCATCATGGTGATGTGGTGTGCTTGTATCTCAGCCTCCGGGAGAAGAGTCTAAAGGTCTCGTGATGCCGTTGGTATAGTAGTTCTCAGCAGGCTCGTCCTTTGATGATGCCCATGACGTTGAGCACGGCTGGCGGGGTCCCAGGCGGCACTTGCCAGCACAGATGCTGCCTCGTCATCTGCCGGCTTGTCATAGATCCCCTTCTTTCCCGGTGGTCCGATGATGATGCTCTCATGAAGACAGAGAGAGGGTTACACATTCGTGACCAGCGAGCCTGCCGTCCCATCCTTTCACCTGACAGCGCCGACGAAGGTCCCTGATTTCATGGTGAATTCTGCCTCTGTGAGTGTCCCATCATGGTCCTTGCAGGCTCCGTATCATAATTTGGCACCATGACGCCATCAACTTGATGGTGTCAGGCACGATAGAGGGGGCCATTTCCCCAATTCAAGCAATCCACCTCCCTCGTAGGTCATAGTAGGCTTGGTGCAATTAAGCGGCGACTTCCCATCGACAGGAACAACGAGCCTGGGTAAGTGGAAGGCCCAGGAACATGACAAGCAAGGACGCAATGTCCCCGTGCAAGGCTTCTTCCCAGCATGGCTTCCACAATGCCCACAGCTCGACAAGTCAATCGTGCAAGTGCCTGCATGATATTCATCTCTTGATTCGAGGTCGTAAATGCCCTTCGTGATATGTCGACCCTGTGCAGGAGCTGTAGCGCTGGCCGCTTCGATCCTGGGGCTGCCAGGATGGAGGGTCTTGTGTGCCGTCCACTGGTCGAAGCTGCCCACCATGGTGGTTTCCCTCGTGGCATTCATTTCGAGCCCGGTGATCAAGGTCCGACGGCCAGAAATCAGAATAAACTGGCCGGTGTTCTCCGTCTCCGATTGTGCCAATTGAAGGCACACCGCTCATAATTCGTCATGGTGCTTTCGCCTGGATGAGGCTATCGTGACTGGCGCCGGGAGAAGGTCCCCCATCGGTACCCGCGTCTCTCCGCCAGTGGCGAGTCAGACTGCAGACGGTCAGCATATATTGTACTCGAAACAGAAACAGAACAGAAAAGTCCCAGCAGTCTCTCACAATGATTTGCATGTTGGCGTCGGCTCGCAACGCGTCGCCATCGAGCGAGTGAGGCAAAGAGAGCTCAGGCACGCGATGCGGGGGAATCGAGTCGTGAGACCGTGAGATGACTAAGCAGCCTACCCCCTTCAGGGGTATCTCGTGGAAGGGAAGGCGCGACCCGCCGGATCCGAAGACTTGTGAAACTCGAGGAAAGAGCGACCACTGCTGGCTCCAGGGTAACTCTTACCTTCCCTTCATTTATTAACTTAGACTTAAAATAAGATATCAATTCTGAACGGGTTTCGGAAATGATAACTTGGAACTGCCACATCCTCGTCGAGATCCAAACTTCGTGTCGACATCGCTCGCGAGACCGAGAGCATTACGGCAGATAAGTTGCGAGACCCCGTTGGAAGTTGCGAATTCGTGATGCATCATGGAGATCTGCGGCCGCCTCGATGGTCTGATCAGGTGAGTTCTCCCCCCCCCCCTTCTTCTTCCCTTACCACTTTCAAAATTGAGGCTGTCCGTCCCGAGGTCGACTGACGGATGCTGGTAGAGAAAACTCGCGCTGAGAATGCGTCGCCTTCGTTGCGTATCCCGACACCGCTGTTGATCTTTCTCCAGTGTCTCCAGAAGTCACGGTAGCCTTGGAGCCCAGCTGACCTGCTCCTCGGATGTGCAGCGCAGCATTCATCAGTGTCTTCCTCACCGATTCATGGTGTTGAGAGGTCGAAATGCTTTGCCACTGCGTTCCAAAAAGCCCTCAGTCGGTCGATGATGGCCTCTTACGGGGTTTCAGGCAGTGACAAAATTTCCAATACGACAAGAGGTAGGATTCACGGCTGGGAATCGGCGACGATATGATGATATCCTCGCCTGCGCCCACGGCCTGAAACAAGGTATCGCTTCCTCTCAGCTGCCGAATCCATCGTCGTCTCCGCGTGCCCTCACATCTGCCGAAGATCCGTGTCTGCCTCTGAGGAGATGGATGAGTCTCACTGCCGATGCGGACCACTCAAGACTGAAGTCCAGCAACCAAGACGGCCCGGCATAGCAGGGATGCGCCAGGGTACCGTGTGAGCGTGGAAGGGCCCCCCGCCAGCTGGAGTCAACCGGTGATGCCTCTGTTCTTTGGATGTGCAATTGAAGGCATTGGGGATCAAGCTCACCGAGGCTCACACGAGACGCGCACCGCCCCGTCCTGCGTGCAAGGAGGGGAAGACACACTGCGACCTCCCCTCTGTGTGAAAGGGCTCACATCCCCGCACATTGACCGGGCGCGGCCTCTTGCGGCAACTTTCTTCAGCGAGGCTACGGCTATGCCGGCCTTTCAACCAAATCCCGACTTGCGCTTTTGCGTGTCTCTTCGAAATCGCGCGGGGCGCCGTGACGAATGTCGTGAGGATGCAGATCGTCGCACTTCCTTCGGGGCGAAAAGGCCCTAGGCCGAGAGTCTCAGACATGTCTCTCTGCAGTCAGCAAGCCGTCCTCTTTGCTGGCGCGACGCGATCCACCGAACTTGCATCATGAGGCCAGGGCCGTGAGATGATGGAATGAAATGTTGGAGTACAAATACCCTGGCCGAAGCCGTCCCAATGGTGTCGTCTTTCCGTGTCGAGTCGTCGGCGCATCCTCGTCACGACCTGAGCCCCCTTCAGACTCCAAGATCTCCATCTTCGACATCTCCGAAACCGCCAACAATGCGTCAATCCAGTCTTACGGCGGCGGCGCTGCTGCTCGCCAACGCGGCTTTGGGTCTCTTGCCGAACAGAATGGGTACCCCAAAGGGTCCCCGCATGAATCTGAACTTGCTCCTGGCTCAAGGGGAAGCTGTCAGCAACGGCACTTTCCAGCAGCTTATCGACCATGATCACCCCGAGAAAGGTACCTTCACGCAGCATTACTTTTACAACGCGGACTATTATCGCGGTCCTGGTTCTCCCGTCATCGTCATGAACCTCGGCGAGTCGTCCATCGAGGGTGCCGAGGGCTTCGCCACGACCGGAAGCATCCTCGGTGTCCTGGCTCAGAGGACGGGAGCCGCCCTCATCGTCATCGAGCACCGTTACTGGGGCAATTCATCCCCGTTTGAAGTGCTCACCGCCGCAAACTTGACTTACCTGACACTGGATAACTCTGTGCGGGACATGACGCATTTTGCCAAGGCAGCCGTTCTGCCATTCGACCGGAACCGCACGAGCACTCCCGATAAGGCACCATGGGTCCTCTCGGGCTGCTCGTACGCCGGCGCGCTCTCAGCATGGACGAGCCAGCTCGACCCGGGTGTCTTCTGGGCCTACCATGCATCGAGCGCCGTCGTCGAGGCAATCGAGGATCTGTGGGAGTATGGCGATGTCGTCGGACAAGCCATGCCCAAGAACTGCAGCACGGACTATGTCAAGATGATTGACGCAGTCGACAGCGTGCTCCTGGGCAACGACCAAAGGGCCAAGGACGAGCTCAAGGCCAGGTTCGGCATGTCCGAGCTCGAGCACGATGTTGATTTTGCCGGCGCCCTCTGGGTTCCTCTCGGGGAATGGCAGTCCAGCACCTTCAGTGGTGGATACAACAATTTCTTTCGGATGTGTGACTACATCGAGAACCAATGGCCTGGCAGCCATGAGCCTGCTCCCTCAGCCGGAGGTGTGGGCGCCGCGAAGGCATTGAACGGCTACGCCAAATACATTAGCGAGTTCTGGCTCTATGATGGTGAGTGTCCTCCCTATCGAACAAGCTGCATGCTCTTGCGCCCGAGAACCGTAGTGAGACTGACCAGCCCGCACCAATAGCCTGCGCAGAGGCCGATGACTGGGAAGGCCCCTATTCCACGCGCTGCTTCGACGTGCACAACACCTCGAGCACCATATACACCAATCTCGCAGTGTCCAACAGTGCGGGCCGCCAATGGTGGTGGTTTCTCTGCAATGAGCCCTTTGAGTGGTGGCAGGACCGGGGTCACGGCAAGTTTCTCTCGCGCCTCATCACGAAGACATGGTACACGCAGCAGTGCGAGGTCTTGTTCCCCAACGCCAGGTACGGCCTGAAGCAAGGCCGGACAGTGAGCGACGTCAACAAGCTTACGCGTGGGTGGTTCGAGACGAACACGGAGCGCGTGGCGTGGACGGTCGGGGAGTTTGACCCCTGGCGGCCGGCGACGCCCATGTCGGCGTCCCGCCCGGGCGGACCGCTGATGACCACGGCGCAGCAATCCGTGCAGATCATACCCAAGGGAGCGCACTGCGGTGATCTGAATATGGCCGAGTACTTCGCGAACGCGGGCGCCAGGGCGGTGATGGGCGCGAACCTGAAGGTGCTGCAGAAGTGGATCGAAGAATTTTACAGGGAGAAGGGCGTGGGCCGCCCGGACTACAATATGTAGATAGCCCTCTCCCGTGTCTATAACTTCCAAGCATTTCAAGCTGTGTCCTAGCATTTGATATACGAACCCTCTGTCTTGAGCTCCCCTCGAAAGTACAGGGGCTCCCTCGCGATCTCGATTCGGTCCGACATTCGCTCACAAGAGGCCCGGGATGATGGCCCTCCTGCGCCCGATCTTGGCCTCGCCGAAGCGCGCAACATACCACGCCCGCCCGCTCACGGCGCGCGGCAGCATCGCAACGACCTCGTTCTGCAGGAACGCCCTCGCGGGCACGCACCCGCCGGCCGCCGTCCCCGCCGCGACCCAGAACCCGAGCCACTCGAGCCACTCGCACAGGTAGTGCGGGTACAGCACGACGCTGAAGAGGCCGGCCTGGGGCACCTCGTACCTGCCGCTGCCCTGCGTCTTCTTGTCGTTGTTCCTCTTCTCGTTGTTCTTCTCGTCGTTCTTGTCGTCGTTCTTCTTGTCGTGCTTGCCCAACCGTCGCCTGATCCGCCGCAGCTCCTCGTCGTGGAAGATGTTGCCCGCGAGGCCCGCGAAGAAGAGCAGCAGGCCGGCCGCGAAGCGCAGCGACAAGAAGAAGGATTCTGATGATGATGATGCTGCTGCTGCTGCTGCTGATGATGATGATGATGGCGAGGGGCCCCAGTCGGACGCGGTGACGGGCCCGTAGGAGGCGAGCCAGGAGGCGAGGCAGGTGGCGTTGAGGAGCTGGAAGAGCACGGCGCAGGACCAGACGAGGGCGTGGATCGGGGCGATGGACGGCTGGAGGAGGGGGTACAGGACGGCGCGGTGGGCGTAGTGCAGGAGCTGAGCTGTCAGCCCGAGAAGACTTCCTAGGGAACGGATCGAGCAAAGGAGGCAAAGGAAGCAGGGGGTCCGGGACCTACGAAGAGCCCCGCGAGGAGCTTGTTCTGCCAGGGCAGGGCGGCCCACGAGGGGCCCGTGCCTGAAGCCTCGGAGCGGGCGAGGAGCTGGTGCATGGCGTACACGAGGGTCAGGGGCCCGGGGAGCTCCATGGTCATCCAGGCGATGCGGCCGGGGATGTTGAGGATGCTGGCGGTGGACGTCTTGCCCATGGGGTAGTACGACGTGAGCCACTGGCAGGAGGACATCTGGGGGTTCTTTGTCAGGGCTGTTGTTTGTATGTTTGTATGTACTTATGGACTGCACACTGCACACTGCACACTGCACACCGAACACCGAACACTGCACACTGCAGCTAGAAGAGCTGTTAGTGTTGCGGAGGGGGGATCTATACGAGACGTACTATGGGATAGGCATACTGCCAGAGGAGCAGGATGGCCTCGTAGTTGTCGCGCGTTGGCGGCAGCCAGCCCTCTACCAAAGCCATTTGATCTCTGAGGTCCTCGCTCTCCTTTCTCCTGCTTTCTCCGAGCCCTCAATGCTTCGATGACGAACCAGGGGGGTGTGGGCAAACGTGCGGGAGTCGCGCCAACAAGCTTCAAAGGGGGGGGGGGGCGGGAGTTAGCGGCGAGCTGCACCGAGCTTGCTAGTCCCAGCACGTCAACGGGAATGACTATCGCGTGATAAGGGGATGGCCTCGGATGCTGGGTCTTCTGGGGTCGAAGCCTCACGACGTCGTCAACTTATTATTTCTACCTTTGGCAGGAGTGCGAGTGCGTGAGGTTGGAGAAGGGGACGCGACGTCATGGCGATTTGCCTCCGGCGAAACCGAGACCTATTACGAAGTATATGTATATAAACCGCCGGCGTGCGTCACCGCCTTCCGGAAACGGCAGTTTGCTTTGCATCAAAAACGACGAATGTTTTTCTTCATACTTGCGAAGACTTCTAAATGGCATTGACGTTTCTGGGATATCTCTGATTTTCATACTAGTGATGCTTTGGCCTGATCCGTCTTGGGAGTGATATCCCCTGGCCGTCCGAGTACTAAGTGATAATGATGATCCGGCCATGCGACCTTTGCCTTGCTACCTATCCCGTTTCCCTGTGTCCTGTTTCCAAGACAAGATCACTCCAAGCAATTCTCAGTTGCTTTCCAAAAAAAGAAAAAAAAAAAAAGATGCGCCCAATTCCCAAGAATGTCCTTTGCAAAAACCCATCACATGATGATACATTCCCTATCCCTAGACGGTGCCATCCCTCCTACAGGAACTGGCGCCCTCCGACCCGACGACACATTGGTCAGTCTCTGGCCCCCTTCGCTGAACCCCGCGCCCGGCGCACCGATGGTCGCGTGCGGGCTCGCGTTCATGACCGCGCCGCGCCGCGACGATATGCTCGTCGTGCTTCCGGGATGGGTGGGATGCCCGGGCGGAGGGTGATATGCCGGAACCTGCGCCGCCTGCTCGTAGGATGGTGGCGGGGGCTCATCATCCTCCTGCACCGGTCTGTTCACCCCGGGACGCCGCGCCGGGGGGACCAGCGGGCGGATGAACTGCGGCGCCCGGCTCTGGAGTCGCTGCATTTGCTCGAAACTCGTCGGTGCCGGCTGCCGGGGAGCCGCGTCCCGGCGCCGGGATGAGGGGACGTTGGTCGCGGTGGTCGTGGCTGTCGTGACTGGCGGAGCCACGTTGATGCTGTTGGAGCTTCGTCTAGGTGGTACAGGATGATTCCCCGTGCGAGGATCGACCTGCACGGCAGGCCGGCGAGAAGCCTGCTCGATGTATCGCTCTGACAGGATCGCCTCTCTCTTCCTCCGCTCCTCCCGTCGTCTATGTTTTTGATCTTCCTCTTCTTGCAGTTGCAGCGCGAGGGCCAGGTCGCGATCCTCCTGCTCTGGGCTGATGGGACCCCCTGAGTGCATGTCCTGCGGCTTCCCGGGCCTCTGTGTTGCTGCTGCTCCTCTTCGAGACGGGATGTGACCGGCATCGTGGTTTGTCGTCTCTGTCACGCCCCCGAGCGGCCTGAAATCACCGGAGAGATACTCATTCATCACTCCGTTGACATCCAGGAGACTCTCCCAGACGATGTCGCTGTGGCTCTCGTATCCGGCATCTGTCACCAAGGTGAACAGCTGCAGTGTTTCCGGGTGGCAGTACAGTGTTGAGAAATGATCGTTCCGGAAGAGAATGGCAAAAGTGCCCGGCCGCATCACCTTGCCGATGACATCGATGCCCCAGGGAGTCAGCTGCGTGGCTGACGAGTCCAGAAACATCCTGATTGTCACGATGTCATTGTAGAGGCCCTGCTCCCCCTCTGTGAGTCCAGAGTCTGTGGAGAACTTTCGCTCGAGCTCCTCCTCCCGGAAAAGCAAGTTTTGTGTGTCTTCGTAGGAGGTGGCATGGCGATGCATGGCGCCGTATGCAGGGTCATCCATGGGCGGCAGCCAGCCATGAATGAGGGGGATCGAAAAGGCAGCGTAGAGGCTCATCTCCAGCGTGTTCTCAAACGTTCCCGGGATAAACTTCCCACGCTCATCGGGATCAATGTGGGTTAATGATGTGCGCTTGAACGCCTCCACCATCTCGGGGGTTGGGATGAATCGCGGATTGACGTTCATGCCCGTGTGCAGGCTCTGCAGGAAGGCGTAGAGATCCGTGACATCCGGTAGAGCTTTGTCGCTCTTGGTTCGGCGCGGCGACATGAGCTCCTCGAAGACGGCTTCCAGTAAAAGGTTCAAGCTGACCTGCTCTCTCGAGCAGAGGACGCTGACGAGCGACGTGCCGGAGATGTCTGCTGGGGTTGTCAGGGTCAGCGCGTTGACCAGAGCGACCAGAGGGCATGGCCCGTTTTGGTTCTGAATCAAGATGGGGGATGAGCGGGGGTTCGACTCGGAGGCCGGGTCGTGCCAGCGGATGTTTTTGACCTGGTATGTTTCGGAGCCCCCGTCCGGAGGGAGCCTCGACGAGGTCCACCTCGCCTGGTCTCCGGTCGAGCGCGGTGGCAAGGCCGGAGCTTGAACCACCTCGCCGGCCGCTTTGGATTTAGGTTGGGACTCTCGAGTAGGAGAAGAGTCTTTCGGGGAAGGGGAGTAGATGTCGGAATCGATCATGTTCCAATCATCCAGAGGTGTCGATCCTGATCCTGATCCTGTGCCTGATGTCGTTCCCGAGCCCGACACCCGAGGGGTTGCCGTTCTCTGTTCAAGTGATTGGGAGGGCCCTTGCGGCCCGGCACGAGACATCGTTGCCATACCGGGGCCATCGTCCCAGACGTGCTGGTCACGCGCGAGCTCTTCGTTCATCACAGGACTGCGAACATTGGTGCCGTTGCCGCCAGAAGCATCGTAGCCGGACTTTTCGTCGCCAGGCTCGTCACCGTGCTCTTCGCCGTGCTTGTCGTCGTCGTCCGAGGCATCCTCCCAGCCTGAGCCGTCTGATTGGAACGACAAGAGAGCCGGGGATGTCGGAGCTTGCGGCTCCTTCGCCGATGGGTCAGGAGTAGATGGGGCCCATGGATCGGTGCCCATGTCACTGGGCACCGCCGAATGGGGATGGCTGTTGGCAGCTCTGGATGGCCCTGGATCCATCGCTGCCTGCCACGGGTTGTGGCTGCTTGACGGCTCATCGAACACGAGCCTGGAGAAGGAGTCGTTCAGTTGAGATTGCTGCTGCTGCTGTTGCTGGAGAGCCGAGGTTGGATGTGACGACGTCCCGTTGGAACTGGTTGGAGGAATCGGCTTTCTCACGAAGGGGTTCGTCTCGCTGTTCCTCACAGCAGCGGGCCGAGACAGCTCATAATAGCCGGGGGGGTGGCCCGGTTCATCCCAGACATTTTCCTCGTGGCCATGACTCGAGGTGTCAGTCGTGGGGACGCCGGCGCGGGGCTCCCAAGCCTCTGCCGGCTGGGATGGCCTTTGGAGTAGATGATGATTGCTGGAGCTCATGTCGAGGCTGTCCTCGTTGATTGCTGAATCTGCTGCGTGGTGGGCCTGCTGGCTTGGAGAAAGAGACGAGGCGGCATGATCCCGAGCGATGTTCTCGCGTGGCCCGAGAGCGAGAGGACTCTCGCTGGGATGTCGAGGTCGCACGGTGCTGTTTGGCGGGGATGGGGCGCTGAGTGGTGTGCGTTGCGTCACCATGTTGCGTAGTGGAAATGGTGGCTCGAGGAGGCGGCTGATTTCGGAACGGACAGGGAGGGAAATGGGGAATTGATAAGGGTCGATGAAAAGGAGCGTCTCGGACAGACGAAGAAGAATAGTACTGGAAGTAAGACTTCAAGGTTTAGGAGATGATTAGAGCGGCTGTCGCTGACGATGGCATTCAGCAGCTGTCATGGTAGAGGAGTTGTGGTGTCGCTGGCCGTTGCAGCAAGCAGGCAGGCAGGCAAGCAGGGATAGGAATATAGGCAGCCTTGATGGCAGCGGAGGTGGGGGATTGAGATTGCGAGATGAGATTCGAGGGGAGAGAAAGCAGAGAATCTTTGAAGGAAAGGATTCGATTTGGACGACTTGGACATGCGGATGAGGAGTTTTGATGGCCAAGTCGAGGGATTGATGGCTTGTAGGAGGAAGATGGCGATAGTGAAGATCACAATGAAGTCGGAGTTGAAATTGACGTGACGTTGAAGTTTGGGAATCGCAGGTCAACATTCGGTCCTTCCTTTACGAGTAGACAAGTCCTGGTGAGTGCTGGACAAGTCTCCTGCGCGCAATTGTTTAGCCTGGGGGAACCTTGTGTGGCGGTGCATCTACATGTACTCCGTACATTGCCTGGCCTCGTCATCACGTCCTCGGCACAGCCTCACCACTGGCATATGTACAGTCTGCAATTGCAATCCAAGTGGCTGTGCCTCGGCTTGTACTGGATGAATGAATGAATATTATTGATTCAACAAGACATCAATCTCTTAGTCGCATGATTTCTTGGTCAGCGATGGATTACGGAGGGTTCACCTAGCGAAGAGCTCATTTTTGCAAGCCGCCTATGGTATTGTCCGGCAATACGGAGTACTACTCCTACCTGACGGAGAGGCACGTTGTAGACGGTCATGCCAGCATTCGCGTGGCAATCCTGCGCCACCATCGAGTTCCTCGATTCGAGCCGAGCCATCTAGTAGTACGGAGTAGCCTTGGCTGGAAACGGTCGCGTCATACTCCTCTCTGATCCGCTGCATCCGTCGCCTATCAATTACTACTCTGCAAATTTCCAAATATTGATCAGTTAAGAGGTCTCTGCTATTATAGTACGATTGCGCAAACCTGAATTTAAATCGATGGTTCGCCCCAGCCTCAGCGGATCCATTGCGAGCTGCTCCACCGCCACACACCCCAGCCTTGGCTTGTATGTACCCCGCACTCTGCCCACATAGTATGTACACTCCGCAGCCCCGCCTACCCTGTCAATAAGAGTCTCAAGCTGAATCCATCATGATAGAATCCGACTCGCAGCCCCGCCATTCGCTTAACGGATATGCAACTAAGCGTTACTCCGGATAATTCCCTTATGCGGACAAGAAATTAAAAAAAAAAATCAATAATTCAAAATTCTATTCACATATCCAGAATCCTCGTGTCGCGGCATCGCCGACCAACAACTTTACTCTCGCGATCCAGACCATCCAACTCCATCGACATCAAACAAGCAGAGACGAACAAAACACGGGACAATCTATCGAGCTAGGTTGGATCCGGAAGCTACATGCCAGCCGTGGCCGTCCAGAGATCCAAGTCCAACATTCGGAATATACAGAAAAAACAGAAACAACAAGCAACACCACAAAGTCCGCACACGAGGCAGATTCGAGTCCGAGTATGTGCACTTCCTCAACCCTTCTCTCCTACTACTATGTACGATACGAGCACCTTATGTACATGTATTCTCCCCAGCGTCGAAAGGTGTTTTTCCCCAACGCTGTGGATCTAAGCATCAGCCATCTTTCCATCCCATTCCTAGCGTGACTCAAAGAAGAAGAAGAGGGGGGGAGCGGGTTTAGGGCATACCTGGTCATCATCATCATGTCATTCTCATGTCGTGATTCCACGACGCTGACTCCAAGTCTTTCCTCTTAGCCAGAACCACCAACGTACACGGTCAGGTGGCTCGCGCCCGGCGACACGATGGCCCCAGAGGCATCAGGCACGCCGTACGGGTTCACGTCATCGTACGGGAACGCGTACCCCTTCTGGTCCACCTCGAGCGCGTGCACCAGCCTGCTGTAGTGGTTCGCCGGCGAGTCGCGGTAGTAGTCGGCGGGCTTTGGCCCCGGCTGCACGCCTCCCCCCGGTATCAGCAGCGTCGCGCGCGCAAACGCCGCGCAGATCCGCGGCACAATGGCCTTGTGCGGGCCCGAGGCGCCGTCGTCGTTGGCGAAGGGCCCCGTGGCGCAGCCCCAGACGTCCTTGGAGCTGGGCTTCGCAAAGGGCGCGTCCGCCCGCTCGCACACGAGCACGTCCCCGCGCGAGGCGCACTTGACGACGCCCACGTCGGCGCGCTGCGTGTCCACCCGGAGCGGGTTCGCAGGCGTGTACCGCCGCCAGACGCGGTCCACGTAGCCGTCATAGTACCCGGCGAACGCGTCCGGGTTCATCGACTGGTAGATGCCCGGCGACAGCACCCGGATCAGGTTGCCGTTGCGCGAGATGCACAGCTTGTTCCACGGCTGCCGGTCCTTGGCCGCCTGCTGGGTCAGCCCGTTGCACATGTCCCGCACCGCGTTCGGGCCCAGCCCGCGCGTGATGAGCGTCTGGTTCGTCTGCCGGTCCTGCAGCGAGATGCTGAGGATCAGCCCGACAAAGTCCACAAACGACAGGTTGGCAAACAGGCTGCCGTCCTGGTTGAAGGTGAACTCCATGAAGCCCCAGTGCCGCGAGACGTTGGGGTCGTCGCGCGCCGCCACCGACGGCTGCACCACGCCGTCTCCCGAGGGCGTCGCGACGACAAAGAACTGCAGCCGCTCGTTGTCGCTGAAGTACACCCGGCCAGATATGAGCGCCGCCGGCACCGTCACCTGGAAGGGCTCGCCCCCGGGGGGGTTGATGGCCATGCCGATGCTCTCGTCGATGGGCACCGGCACCCCTGAGCCCCCCGACGAGGGATACAGGAACGTCCCGTCCGCCCTGACGAAGACGACCCTGCCGTCCTTGTCGATGCCCGAGATGTACGCATACACCGGGTTGCCCGTCCGCATGTTGTTGACGAAGTTGAGGGGCAGGGAGACGACCGAGTCTTCCTCGAGCAGAGGGTCGATGATCTGGTCCTCCAGGAAACTGCCCGTGCCGTTGAGCGTGTTATCCTTGGTGACGACAATCTGCGCGCCGAGTGACGGAGTCGTGACCTCGGTGAAACCGAGATCTTGACGTCTGGCATTGCTGGAGACGGGGGGCACGGCGAGGGCGCTGCCCGCAAGGAGCGCCCCCGTGACGAGGCTGAGTATTCGCATCGTGTCTCTCCTCTCCTCGCTTCTTTGGGTGGGCTTTTTGTCTTTCTGGGGCCGCGAGATCTGGGGATATTCAAAGCGACAAATGGGGGAGAAAGACTTTGTGTGTGAAAGGTGAGAAGGAATGCGACGTTTTTTTCTTCCCCTCCTTTCTGAACTGTCTTGGACGGTTTCAGACTCGAGGAACAAGGTGGATGAGACCAGAGGAGAAGATTCCGAGAGCCGGCGGGACGGACGAGAACGTCGTCTGTCTTATATCATAGGCAATACGGCGTATCGCGCCAGGCCGACTCGTTCAACAGACATCAATGAGTGTCATCATCGCCTAGCCCCGCGTGCTCCCGCGTCTAGTCGACCAGGCCAGGCAGGTCGCATCTATGACAGCAAGCCTTCTGCCCGGTGCCCTCCGGTTTTGGGCCGTCAAGGCAAGAAAAGGGGGAGGGGCAGAGAGGGACAGAAGGGGGGGGCGTGTCACTGGACCCTCCCCCCATCTAGAAGGAAAAAAAAAATTGGAGGGTGTGCGGGCACGAAAATGGGGTCCTCCGCGTGCGAACTTCCAGATCGAGGAGATCCGCGACACACTCGGGCCACAGCGAGGTTGGAGGGGGGAAGCTGCATGGGGTAGCTTGTTAGGACCGTTGGAAGCACCTCCCAACGCTCTGCTCTGCTTCCTTACCCCCCCGATACGATGTCCGATTGTACGAGCACCGTACGGGACAAGGTATGCCGCTCTGGCCACGGACTGATGGAGATTGGGTCTCCGGGCAGGCAGGATGTTGCTCGCGCTCGCCGGGCTCGAGAGCAACGTTCCCAGAGGCGGCGAGACTCGCAGGATCTGGATCTGCGAGCGGCGGCGGCACACAATGAGAAGGACGCAGGCAGACAGGCAGCGGCGCTGTTGGCACGGAGCCGTGCGCATCCGCAAGGAGAGACACTTGACATTCGTGGCATCGAACAATCGCGCATCGGCGGTTGCGAGGGCTCTCCGCAGTCGTCGAGTCTCCATTCCAGGCGCCGCGGCCGTGTGGTCTCTTGTGTCTCTTGTTGGTGTCTCTCCTTCTCCCTCTCCCTCTCCCTCCCCCTCGCCCGAAACTGCGCCCGCAAATACCGCACCGCCCACATGGCCCGGGGCGACGACGCTCGAGAATGCCGCCATTATCAAATCCAAATCCCAGAATCAGACTCTCGGGACCAGCACTACCCGGGTTGTCCATGATAAACAAAAAGTCGTGATACCCATACCGACTGACACCTGCCGACTACCGGCACACCATCACTGATCCCCCCCCCGGAGAACCCCCCGACACCTCCGCTCTCAAGGAGGGATGCGACTGAGCGCGTGCATTTCCTCAGACCCTCACCTGCGAATGAGATTGGAGATGCAAAGCACCGCAGCACGGCACTTCCTCATCCCCCGAATAGGACTCTTCACAGGAGGGAGAGAAAAAAAAAGCACGCAGAAGGTCGCCCGGCGTCGCATGTGTCATGACCTCATCCATCAGATGCCATGTAGATCCATCACCTCGCCCATCCTCATGCCCCGAATCCTTCTCTCCCCCCCTTCTCTCTTTCTCTCTTTCTCTCTTTCTTTCCCAGAAAAGCCTCAAAAGCTTGACCCCCTCCCACGGCATGTCTCGCCTTAAAAGACAGATACAGACACAGACACAGACGTAGACGCAGACACCTCCGTCCCTCCCCACCCTTCGCGGCGGCTGAATCCTGAAACGCGGGCGATCCCCAGACTGGCCCGATCACGGGTCAGACAAGACGAGCCCACCACGCGGCTGCCGCTGTGCATCATGTGATTTCCCAAGATTGGGGGAGGGGGGATGCGAAATACTCGGCGATGCATGGAGATCCATGCTCGCGGGGGAGGACGGAGCACTGCGTGCCCAACCGTGTTTGAGGATCGGGCCCGTCATACGATCGGTTTACGCATCGCACTCGTGGTTCTCCGTTGTGGTGATCGTACGGGGTGAAAACAAACAAACTATAGTACTCGTACTCGGAGCAGGGAAAATCGGCCCTCTCGTGAGGAGCCATTTTCAGACCGACATAGTGACGGCCTGGCTGAATCCGCTCGACCTCTTCATCACAAGAATCAGTACTTCGTAGCCTCGACGATGACCTCCGCATATAATACGTGCACTCGGTCCCGGAAGCAGGGTAGAAAAATGACAGACGACCGTCTCGGGAATGCAGTGCGTGCCACGGCCGGCGGCATGCGAGCATCGACTCCCTCAAGCCACGCCGTCGAGTATGTATGTATATTGCCTCCGTCTCCCCAGCAACGGGCGCAGATCCAGCCCATATGGATCGATCAACGCTGGCGATATCTCTCGACCTGAGTTCACCGAGTCTGCATCCCGCGCTGGCTTGATCTGTGTGTCGCACGGCCGCAGGACGCAGATCTGCAGCGAGGGATCTCGCCGTGCCGTCCCAAACTTGCATGAATGGATTGGAATCCCTCGTCGTACATGCTCGGTGCTGGAAACAAGTTGCATCCAAAGTGAGCGGCATCTTATGTGCTTTCATCAGAAGAAGACGCCAACGCCGGCCTCTGTTCCATTACCCTATCGTAATTCTGTTTCATGAATCCCAGAACGAATATATATCAAAAAGAAAAAGAAAAAGAGAACAAGAAGAGACATCAATTCTCTCAGCTTCGTGTGCCGCCCGTCATGCCATCATGCAATGGAGAAAAAGGGAAAACTAATCAACAAGCACAGCAAAAGGTCTTTTGGAAGGGAGGAAGGAAAAAAAACGAGAGAAGGGAAAAAGGGGAGATGAGATTTTGGACCGAAAATCACCGCGAAACACCCAGAGACGCCAGCCGCTCGCAGGACGGCATCGGGTACGCCTCGGCAGCCGCGAGCTTTGCCTCGTCGTAGAAGAACCAGCCCTGCGCATTGTCCCGCAGCCTCTGCTTGTGCATCAGCTCGTGGTCGCACTCGTTGCGCAGGTGCCGCAGCAGGTTCACCTCGGCCGTGCGGTCGAGCTGGTTGAGCTTGGGCTTGGTGTACGACGCGACGTCGGCGGGCCTCACAAAGTACTTGACGTTGAGGTTGGGCGTCGTGCGGCCCTCGGTGAAGGGCGGCTCCGGGCGGTCGTACACCATGCCGGGCGTCGACGGGCCCGAGAACAGGCCGCCGCCGCCGCCGCCGCCGCCGGAGAAGAGCGACGAGAGGATCGGGAGGATGAAGAAGAAGAGGATCGGGAGCAGGCCGAGCAGGGTCTGGATGTTGCTCTGCGTCTGCTGCTGGGCCTGGGCCTGCGCGTCGCGCGGACGTGCGCGCGGCCGCGCGCCGCCGAACTGGTGGACCCTGATCCCGGGCCCGCCGCCAAAGTTGAAGACGAACTGTGGGCCTGCCATCGCGAGGTTTGTCGTCAGCATCAGTAGAACGAAAGAAAGAAAGAAAGAAGGAAAGAAAGAGAGGGTGAACAACAAAATCCAGGATGGAAATCTCACCTCCAAAGCCGCCGCCGCCGCCAAACGGCCCCCCGCCAACGCCGCCGCCAAAGAAGCGCGCAAACAGCTCCTCGGGGCTGACCTCGTCGTCCCACCGGCCGCCCCCGCCCCCGCCCCCGCCCGCCCCCCTCGCGAACCCGGCAAACGGGTTCTGCGCCTGCGCGCTGGCGAACCTGCTGTCCGGGTCGGTCCCGTGCCTGTCGTACATGTCGCGCTTCTCCTTGTCGCCGAGCACGCCGAACGCCCTGCTCACCATCTTGAAGGCCTCGTCGGCGTGCTCATGGCCGTTCTTGTCCGGGTGCGTGAGGAGGGACTGCTTGCGGTACGCCTTCTTGACGTCGGCGTCGCTGCACGACGCGCGCACGCTCTCGAGGCCGAGGATGTCGTAGAAGGCCGTGGGGCTGCACTTGCGGATGCGCAGCACCGCGGCCTTCTGGTCGGCCGTGTACGCGCGCCCTTGGTTGCCTTGGTTGTGTTCGCGAGACCGGGCCGAGGCACCGCCGGCGTCGGCGCCGGAAGCGGTTGCGTCAGGCATAGAGCGGCGGGCTGGTCGAGACGGAATGGATGGAAACAATGGATTGATGATCTCCTCCTTTCGGGACGATGGATCGCGGAGCCGGCGTCAGGGACTCGAATGCAAACGAGGTCGTGGTGCCGACGTGCGAAATGCGAAGGTGGCTTCTTCTTCTTCTTTTCGCTCAGCCCCGGGCGCTTTCTCTTGCCGCGGTGATGGAGCAAACGAGAGGAGACTTGTGCGATGAATGATCGGAGGGACAGAAGGGAAAAAAAAAGAGCGTCAATCAGGAACGGCCGCAGCGAACAAAGCCGGGTTCCCCTGTAGGATGCAAAGCGGTGGACGATGATGCGATTCTCGGTGTTCTGGTTGGAGGGAAACGCAGAGCCTCCGCCAGTTTTGGCCCTTCGGATGACAATTGAATTGAATGGATTGATCAAGGATTGGAATTCGGCGGCTGCACAGAAGTACAGTGCGGATACATGCTGTTAGCGAATCATGCGCACTGTCCTTGGGTCGCGATTGATAAGCCGCTTACCCTGGAGGTTTTCGGATGAATTTCAATGGATCGATGTCGATATCATGTTCTGCACCACGTGACTGCGCATCGCTCCCCCCCGGCATTGACGTCTTTTCGCCGGCGCATTCATTGATGAATTGCGACAGGCATTGAATTCCGCAGCAGCATCTGCAGCGCCTCGACGCAAATCGCGACGATGCAGCCGTCCCGAATCCTGCTCAAGCGGTCCATCTGGAAGGGTGAGTCGCCAACAGTCCCCCCGTTCCAGCATTGCTAATCGTTCGCTTTGCTTGCCAGGACCCAACCTCGTGCCGTAAGAACCTCCTCGTCCGAACCAAACCCTTCGTCCCTCCCTGCACGCTCTTCCGCCGAGTCCCTGCCCTGATTCGTCCCGTCATGAGCCCCCCGCGGGGCCACAGACCTTGATATTGACGTCCCGGTGCAGTCTTCCCATCGTCAAGCCCAAGACGCCCGATGAGAAAGTCCCCCCGATCCGAACCCAGCACCGCGCCGCCACCATCCTCCCCAATTTCGTGGGGCTGAAGTTCGAGGTCCACAATGGCAAGGACTACCTCCAGATCGAGGTAACGGAGGATATGGTCGGCCACAAGCTCGGCGAGTTCGCACCGTGCGCCTCTTCTTCCCTCTCCTCCCATCCAGTCTCCCTGGTTTATGCGACTGACATGGCGGACGGCAGGACGAGAAAGCCGCATATCTGGGATAAGAAATAAAAAGACGGGGGTTGCTATCGAGGCCGACATTTACGCATGCACATATATAGATCATAGACGACACCATGACGATAATCTCACGACCTGGAAACAGCATCGCACTCGGATGTCCTTGATCTAAGAAAGAAAAAAAAATGCAGGAATAATGCTATATTGTAAAAGGCCATTCGGTATCCGGCCCTTGCAAAAATGACCGAAACGCCGCAGATCTCTTGGATCCGTTGTCCCCCCTCCTTTCCGCCCAAACGCCAGAACCCAAAAATTCCAGATACTCGATGGAAATCCAAGCCCCCCCCTTTGCTCCCCTGCCCCCAATCCCTTACCTGTAGAACTCGCTCCTCTTTACGTTCACGCCGTACTCCCCGACCGCCATCCCCAGGTCCTCCATCGTGAGCACCGTCCTGTTCTGGCTCCCGCCCTGCCCGCCGCCGCCGTACCCGGGCCGCTGGATCCCCAGCGGCGCGCCCTTCCCCTGCTCCTTGCTGCTCGGCTGCCCGCTCTGCTGGCCCGGAATCGGAAACCCCGCCGCCGCGCCGAGCGTGCCCATTGGGTTGTTGGTGTTGCTCGACGCGCGGATGCGGCTGTACTGGTACGCGTCGGCCGCGACGTCGGCGATGAACTTTTGCGTCGCGAGCGCGAGGAGGCGCGCCAGCCGCGGGTCGGTCTGCGGCGGCGGCGGGAGGCCCGCCTTGGTCATGTAGAAGTGCGTCACGCCGTCGGGGATCTGCCGCGGGACGACAACAATGTCAGCGTCGCCGTTCCTCTTTTTCTTTTTTTTTGTCATATGGTTCGAAGCGCGCAACTCAATCTCGATAGAGGCAGAGGGATAACGCACAATGGGGGAAAAATCGTCAATCTTGTTGAGGAACTCGCGCAGCGAGACGTCCTTGCGCGTCGGCAGCTTGTTCAGGTCCGGCGGAGGGATGATCTGGTTCGGCACGTCGCCCGCGCCGTTCAGGGGCGCAGGAGGCTGCTGCTGCTGCTGCTGTTGCTGCTGCGGCGGCGGGGGCTGCTGCTGCTCTGTCATCTCGGGGGCGTCCGTAGTCATCGTGCTCGGCTCCGGCTTGGGCGCGACTTCAGGAAAAAAATGCAGTCGTAGATGGCCGGGTTGAGGTTCTCGACTCGGTGCTCCGGCGCTGGAGAGCATTGAAGGTCCAAGTCGGCATGTCGCCGCGGAAGAGATGATGACATTGATCACGTGATGTCGACCGAGGCCAGCTGAATGCGCTCCTCCGATGCGGCGGCGCTCCGCATGATTGGCTGGAGCGCATTCATTGTCAATTCGAATGAATGGATGGATCAAATGCATCAACCAGACAATAGAACTGTCAGTCCCTTTTCACAGACCTCACAGGTGAGCCAGATGCGTGGCTTCGAGGGCTGTGTGTTCGCATTGCATTCGTTCTTCGTTCGTTCGCCCGTGGACTGGAATCGCCGGAGACGCGACAACCAGCATTTGGCGTCGCGTCTCCACCCAAGACCCCCCCTTCCCCGTTGAATCAACACCCGCCCCTTGAGGTCTATATAGAAAGTAGTAATTTTTCGCACCTCGACATGAACCTGAGGCTCCCGATGCCCGTAGCCGGCGGCACGCACGATGCTCATCATCCGCCCCGTCGACCCAAGCATAACTACCAAACGCCGTCAATGCAAACCCTCGTTTTCCCCTTCTTTCCGTCTTCGTCCTGCCGACCTCCGCCCTTATCAGCCTCGGGTCCTGGTGTCCCGGGGTCTCGCAAAGTTCAGGGGGAGAAAAAAAGGAATGCCCTGGCCCACGGGAAGATGCGGAGTCCCTTAGACTGGCAGCTTGAACTTCTGCCCCTTGAGGACCTTGGTGTAGTAGATGTAGAAAAAGTCGCTGTAGAGGACGGTCTGGATGACGCCGGCGGTGAGGGCGATCCAGTCGACGTGGTACTTGGTCTCGACGAGGTATCGCCAGACCCAGTTGGGGATGTAGAGGGCGCGGTAGGAGCCGAGGGCGAAGAGGTAGTGCGTGGTGATGGTCTCGGCCTCGCCGGTCCTCTGCAGCATGAAGAGCTGGGGCAGGATGGCGACGGACTCGAGCCAGATGGAGAAGGCCCATAGGATCTCGGAGACGGTGTACTTGTACGGGAAGGCGAGCGCGAGGAGGGCGGCGCCTCCGAGGAGGTACTGAACGCGGAACGTGTCGACGTTGGGGTCGTTGGTGGGCTTGTAGGCGTTGGTCATGAGGTAGATGATGTATCCCTGGGAGCCGATGAACATGATCTTGAAGAGGAAGTTATAGATGCTGTCGCCGGAGAAGAGGTCTGCATTCGGAAGAGGATCTCGGTCAGCGACCCTTTGACGGCGGGCTCTCGAAGCGCGACGGGGTGGGGGAAAGCATACCGAGGTATCTGGTGATGTAGACGAGGAAGTACAGCCCTTGAGACTTGAAGGAGATGCCGGAGCAGCTCTGCGTTTGCCTGGTCAGCGTGGACGAAGGGATCGGGCCCCAGCGTCGGTCGGAGGACTCACATTCAGCTGCGTCATCTTGTGCAGCAGGATCAGGATACTCGCAAGATGCGAGAAGTCGGCTGTTGCGCGGGTCAGAACAATGGATCTCGCACCCTGGACGGAGGGGTTGTGGTGGGAGCTCGCTCACCCGCAACGCGGAAAACGTTGAGAGCCATCGCCGCTCAGTTGCGCTGGGCTGTGGACCGGAGAGAGAGCGCAATGTCGTTGGCGGCCAACGAGAGATTGATCTGAGAATGGTGACGGGTCAATCAGCAGTCGGGACTGCACACGAATGGTCGTCGAGGTGCAACAAGATGGTCGAATGGGAGCAAACTGGAGTGGGAGAGTTGATGCATCTCGGGGTATGGAGAGGTGGAGATACGGAGCACTGTATGTACGGAGTAGTATGGAGGCATTGATCGATCAATCAATCAATCCATGAAGAGCCGGCGGGCTTCGCTGGAAAAGGACACGACGCGACTGGCATCTCATTGGCTGCAGCGGCAACCGGAAACGGAGGGATACCGCCACGACAAGTACACGCCGCAGCTAGAAGGAGGGAAGGGTGGCTGAGGGGGAACCTGCAGGTCAAGTACCGAATTTAGAAGCTCACATGAGCCACCAGTCAGCAGCAGTGGTGCCAGCAGTCGGCAACAGCCTGTGCTCAGCCCCTCCAGCCTGGAACCTACGAGTACTCGTACAGGTACGGAGTACAGCTCAAGCCGCTGGGGGGTTTCGGCTCAGCGGCCCCGTCCACTAACCCTATAGGCCTTAGGCGCCCTGCATCTGCCGGGCTGTTGGCGAGTGGAGGGCTGGTGGATCGTGCAATTGTTGATGGATTGATCCATAGATGGAATCAACAGCTACGATGGAATCTATTAAAGGTGCTGGAATTGACAACGCTGCGGATGTTGGACGTCGACATGATGGAAGCAAGAGATTGATGGGAACGGAGTACTGCACAAGTGGTGGGGTGTCAAGTCATCAATCCATGATTTAAGGGCTGATGAGGGGTTTGGAAAGACTCGGTGCCTGGCCACGATTCCCTCCCTCCCACGCAGCCTCCCGAGTCCATCTTAGTACTATACCAATTCCGAGGGTCAATTCGGTTGCAATAGACTCGAATTCACGAAGAAGCTTCCCACCCGGGGCAGGGGTTGCTATCGCCCCTTTTTTTCGCAGCGGGAACATGTGGGTTCAGGCACGGGGGACGCAGGGTCGGCTGACGGACGCAGGAACGATCGATCAGGGATCGGACAAGGCTCCGTTTTCCGAGGAGGAATCGACGGAATCGATGGAAGCGGAGGAAGAAAGGGGCAATGGGTCTTTGTATGGAGTATCATCTGATGATCAATCCAGTTCGAATGAAGAATCCATTACGAGCACTACAGGTACCTCTCCTACAGTACGGAGTACTATCGAAGTAATCAAAGTGTCCTCTTAGTAATCATTCGACACAGCCTCGGTGTGGCTCAGGTCTGGATTCATTAAAGACCTCGAGGATACCTCCAAGCGGCGCAAAGTATACCACCACCAAGAAGTAATCATCAGGTACTCCGCAGCGTCAGCCTCGGCAGGCAAAAGGCAGAAGGGGCAATGACGTAGCATTTCCAAGCAGCCCAGATTCGGACGAGCTTCGTTCATGTTCCAGTCTCTTCTCCTCCAACGTATTCGCAGGCCGCCCGCAATCTCGCCTCTCTCTCGCCCATCCATCCATCACCACCACCTTGATCCCTCGGGCCGCTCTCATCTTTCTCATCTTTCCATTGATGTATTGATATAAAACAGTGATACCCCTCCAGCTTTGCTTGACTAGAGCAAGACCATACGATTCCCTATTCCCCATCACACCGGGAGACGCCGGACCTGAGATCAAAGATCCTTACTCGTACAGTGCCATTCATCGCTACCAAATCATCGATCGAAGCATCCTCACAGTGCATCCATCCCTACGCTACCAAATTTTTCACCTTTTCTCATCGGCCAAGGACAGCCTTGAAGCGCAGACTCTTAGCCAGCGAAACCTCCCGTCACCTCATCGAAGCGACCATGGCGCAACAAGTCGAAGAGTCGGGGCCCGCCGAGCGCATGCCTTCGGAGGCGACCTCCCCTGAGAACTCCATAGCCGAGGACGCCTCCGACAACGAAGAGCTCCCATCGTTCGGAGACTCCAGCGAGGGCTACCTCAACATCCCCATCTCCCACCGCGGCACAATCACCAACCTCGGCTTCTTCGACGGCGCCACCCTCTCCGACCTCTTCAAGAAATGCGAATCCTCCTTCGGCATCCCGCAGGACAACATCAAGCTCTTCGTCCCCCGGGGCCCTATGCTTAGGGCGCCCCTCAAGGAGCCCGACCTGCCGCTGGCGCAGTTCGAGGGCAAGACGCTCAAGCTCATGGGCTCCAGCGCCGCGCAGATCAAGGCCGTCACCGACCTGAGCGCCATGAGCGCGACAAGGAGCCAGCGGGCCGCGGCGGCCCACAGTCAGCAGCAGCAGCAACAGCGCAAGCCCGCCCGGCGGCCGTTGGCCAGCGCAGACGACCTCAAGTACACGTTCCTGCAGATCAGGCCGCTCAGCTTCCTGCCGCGCCCGGACAAGAGCGAGAAGCTGCTCCGGCGGCTCAAGGACGACCGCGGCATCCGCGAGGTCATGAAGAAGCACAAGTTCACCGTCGGCCTGCTCACCGAGATGGAGCCCCTCTCCAACACCCAGGCCAGCCACGAGGGCACGGCCCGGACCCTCGGCCTCAACCGCAACGGCGGCGAGGTCATCGAGCTGCGCCTCTGGACCGACGCCTACGACGGCTACCGGAACTACAGGACGATCCGCAGGACGCTCTGCCACGAGCTGGCGCACAACGTCCACGGGCCGCACGACCGCAATTTCTGGGACCTGTGCCACCAGATCGAGCGCGAGGTGGAGGCGGCCGACTGGAGCGCCGGCCACACCGTCGGCGGGGGATCCGGCGGGCAGCAGCCCGTCTTCGGCCGGCACGACGAGGACGAGGACGAGCACCAGGACGACGGGGGCTGGACGGGTGGCGAGTTCGTGCTCGGCGGCTCGAGCGCGCAGGCGGGCCTGAGCCGGAGGGAGATTCTGGCCAACGCGGCGCTCGAGAGGCAGAAGAAGGAGGATAAGGCGGAGAGGCGGGCCGAGGACGGGTGGCGGCCCTGCCAGAGACACCAGCGGGGCGATTCCGTCGAGTGAAGGGATCTAATGTCTGTAAAGTGTTGCTGGGGATGGCGTTGAGCGTCTGTTTTCTTGTTCCTCTTCTTTTTTTTCCCCCGGGCGCGTGGGCTGCTTTCGGATGCATGGCTTGTTCATTCTCGACTGTGTTTGATAGACATTTTGACAGCGACTGGTTTTCTTGGCTTTCATATCCCCCCTTGCAAATTGAATTTACACATTCTCACTCGACATGCCGTCATACCAATCTTTTGTTGATGCCCAAAGACCTGCCCTTCAACCCTCCATGTTCTCGTTGACCGTCAATACGGCAGCGGATCCAGCTGCAGCCCCTCGACGCTGAACTTGAACGAGTCGTTCCTCGAGTAGCTCCCCGCCGTGTCCAGGTCCAGCCTGCCGCCGATGCAGTCCCTGAGATCAATGTCCGCGTAGATCAGCCCGTGGTCGTCCTCCCACTGCGGGCCCGCGAGCACGTCCCCAAACGGCGAGACGATGGACGACCCGCCCCTGCACGAGAACGCCGCGGTCCCCGTAGTAGCAGAAGCACTCGAAGTAGTGGTAGTAAGAGCGGCGCCGGGGGTGTGCGCAAGCGCATGGGCCGGGTGCGTGCTGATGCGCAGCGCCGTGGGGGACGACTCGTCCTCGCAGATCTCGGCGTCGGCGCTGCAGCTCAGCACGATCTCGTTGCCGTCCTCGTCGAAGACGGACTTGCGGCGCCTGTGGCGCGCGGCGGGGACAATGCTGGCGGGCGGCTCGCCCTCGCCGCCCTCGACGGCGCTGCTGTCCCGGGCGGCGTCCTCCCGGGCGTCCTCGGCGATGGTGTCCTGGACGGCGTGGGACGAGTGGCGCCGCGCGGCGGGCGATACCTGCTGCTGCTGGCGCACGCACATGTTGCTGCTCACGACGAAGCAGCGGCCCTCGATGCCGACGGTGCGCATCAGGCTCATCCAGGTGTCGCGCGCGTCGGCCGTCGGGGCCACGTACAGGTTGACGTTCTGCGCGTACAGGGCCTGCCGCACGAGCGGCATGTAGTTCTCCCAGCAGATGGCGGCGGCGAGGTTGACGCGCTGCCCGCGGATCGTGGTCGAGATGGCGCGCAGCGTGGCGGGGCTGCCCTGCGCCCAGATGAGGCGCTCGGAGCCGGTCTTGCTTGCTGCGTCAGTACTAAGAGCCGTACCCGTAGAAAGCATCTGGGAATAGGTACACATGGGAATGAGGGGAGATTTCTCTGCTCACCGGCTGCACCTTGCGGCGCTTGCCGACCATGCCGGCCTGCGGGCAGACGTACACGACGGCGCAGTAGAGGCTGCCGCCCGTCTTCTCGATCAGGCCCGTGACGAGGAAGACGCCCGTGTCCCTCGCGATGCGCTCCAGCTCCTCGCGCGTGCCGTCGCCCCTGCCGCGGCCCTCGGGCGACTTGATGTTGATGCCACCGCCGTCGGCATCGCCGCCGTCTCCATGTCCGTGGCCGTGCATGTCCCGGCGCACCCAGCGGGCCCCCGCGCCGGCGCCGTCGCCGACCGTGTCGCCCAGGTCGACGGCCTGCTCGAAGTAGCGCACGAACTCCTCGCGGCCCTGGGCGGTGCGCGAGCCGATGGCGCACCCGAACGTCGAGCCGCGCGGGTACCCGCCGATGAAGGCCTCGGGGAGGACGAGGATGTCGATCTTCTGGCGGGAGGCGCGGGCGGCGAGCTGCGCGAGGAGGGCGATGGTGGCCGGGGTGGTGGCCTGCGTGCAGGGGGAGGCTGTCCCGACGCGGATGGTCGCCATGATGAATTGCCTGCTGGTGTTGCGTCTGTGCCTTGATGAGGTGGGATGTGGGATGTGGGATGTTTGGTGGGGAACCCTGAGATCAGAGGAGATGCTTCTATCTATCCGTTTTGCTCTCTGGCATGGACTCGGCACTACGAACCCGCCTCGACAGCTCTACCCTCGCAATCCACGGCCGATCCTACGACTACCTAAAGTTCTTGATGTCTTCCCAATGATTTGATGAATGCTACTCTTAATTCTGACTTCCTTGAATAAATCCGTAACACTGATTCAGCACATGTAAAAAGGCCGCGACATCGCCGTCCCAATGCGACCCCGCAAATGTCTCGCAGATGGAAATGCGGGGAAGCGAGCAGCTAAACTAGAGCTGAGCCCGAGCTTCATGGAGCTTCAAGCGCCGGATCCGGTTCTTGTGGGGGAGCGCGTGGGGCTAGAGCTTGATGATTTGGAGGCGTGCAAGAATATTTTCCTAGAGCCCTGACGGCAGCCTTTGCCAGTCTACAAGGACACGAACGCCCTGATGCCCGCTTTCGCTCCTCTTCGCTTTTCACCAAGTTCGTGAACGTAAAGATCTAAAGACTTCGTTAATGCAATCCCAGCAGCCTCATTGCCAGTTCTCACTGCTGTGGCCCTGGCCGTAGCCTTACCACAAACCCGATAGCAACCCTGATCATAACCCTGGCCTGACCATAAACCCAGCAACAACCCTGACCGCAACCCTGACCCTGACTGCAAACCCGACAACAACCCTGACCGCAACCCTGACCCTGAACGCAAACCTGACAACAACCCTGATCAGAACCCTAACCCTAAGCGTTCACAGTCGTAGGTCAAGAACTCCCAAGGGGTAGATCTTAACATTCAACACCACCGCACATACAGTCCACTACATACACAACCCTCTTCTCAGAGCCAGATTGATCATTCCCACGTTGTGCTACGTGCCACCTGCTCCCTTCATTCCCTATATTCAGAGACAAATACCCAGTACACTCAAACACCTCACCGCCTCCTCGTCCGCCCCGACACGGGCGCCGCCTCGAACGCACTGTCGTCGCTCACCTCGTCATCGCTAATCTCCACAGCATCGCCCTGCGTCCCCGCGCTCTGCTGCGTAAAGTTCAGCTTCGTCTGCCTGCCCCCGCCCCCCCTCGGCGCCCGCCCCCCCTTCCCTCCTCTACCTCCTCTCGCTGCCCCCCTCGGCGCCGCCTTGCTGCTCTGGCCGCGGCGCGTTGTTGCTTTCCGCGCCGGCGCGGGAGCTTCTTCCTCTTCATTGGAATCCATGATTACGTCCTCTTCCTCCTCCCCGTCCTGCTGATCATCGTCTTCGTCCTCCTCGCTCTCTTGGAACGGGGTCCGTCGCTTGCGAGCCGGTGCTTTCTTCGCAGCCGGTGGCTTCGTCGTCGTCGTCGTCGCCGCCGCCGCCGCCGCCGCCTTCTTCGCACCCCGTTTTGCCGTAGTCTTGGCTGGTGGATGATTATTGTCCTCATCGTCATCGTTGACCTCGTCCAGGCCCGGCGTATCGTCCTGCTTCTTCGATCTGCCCTTGCCCTTGCCCTTGCTCTTGCCCACCCCCCACACAGCGCCCGCCACGCCCGTAAGCTCCGCAACGTCCTCGTACACCCACGCATCTGGCTCGTCCTCCCACCGCCCGTCGAAGTCGCTGTCCCACGTCGCCGGCTTGGGCCTCAGCACGCGCTTCCTCTGCTGCTGCTGCTGGTGCCGCCGGTCCCCGTCCCCCGGCCCGGCGGCCAACTGCTGCTCCATCTTGGAGCGGTACACCTCCATCGCGGTGTTGAGGTCCTCGTCGTCCGACTCGAGCCCGAGCATCTGCTTGACCTGGCCGGAGAGGTGCTCCGACACGAAGAGCTCCATGGCGTGCTTGTCGTCCTTGGACACGAATTGGTTGACCGCCTCGCCAAAGGGGCCCTGCGGGAGGACCTTGAGCGACTGCGCCGACAGGAACTGCTGCACCAGCGAGTCGACCTTGGCGCTGTCGCCGTCGCCGTCATCGCCCAGCTCGTCCCGGGCGCCGGTCGGGTCCGTCACGTTCGCCCTGTCTGTTGGAGACGAATTAGTCATTCGCGGAACTCTCTTTCATATATATATATATATATATATATATATATCAATTCTCAGACTTACGCAGCTTGGCCTTTCTCCGGTGGAAGAAGACGACATCGTTGACGTTGGCCACCTTCCCGACGAAGCGGTGCGAGAAGCGCTGCGGGTTCTCGCACTCGTACTCGCCGCCGTCCTGCGCGGTGTACTCCACCTTGAGCCGGATGAGGGGCAGCGGCCTGTCCTCGAGGGCCTCGTCGTCTGTCTGGATGGCATCCCAGCTGGCGTTTGCCTCGTCGATCATCTCCTCGACGACCTCCATGAGCCCGCGCGTGATCTCCTGGCGGTTGTCCTTCTTCCTGTCGAGGCCCCTGAAGCGCTTGTCCTGCGCGAGGGCGATCTCGCGCGTCACAAAGGGGCGCACCGTCTTGAGCGGGATCTTGTCGACCTTGAAGCCCGTCCCGCAGACGCTCACGACGGCGACGTGCTTCTGCGCCGCCTCGCCGGGCACGAGGGACGTGGCGACCGACGAGCCCGGCTGCATGACGTGGAACCCGGTCTCGGCGTTGCGGGCCGGGTCGATGCGGCACTCGTGCTCGTGGCCCCAGACGACGAGGTGGAGCCAGTCCGGCAGCACGCTCTCCGGCAGGTAGGACGTGGCGCTGTGCGGGTGGTGGTTCTGGTGCACGGCGAGCATGCTGAACCACTCGTCGTCGCCACCGCCGGAGCCCGCGCGCGCGGCCGGGCGGAACCACTTGACGCGGTGGTCGCGGAACGTGCGGAACATGCGCTCGTCGCGCACGTTGCTGAGCCCGTAGAGGGCGAGCCGCGTGTCGCCCTTGCGCAGCAGGATCGGGCGCGCCTGGATGTTGTCCGCCTCGGCGACGCGCCCAAAGTAGTTGACCAGCCCCGCGGCCTGCAGCAGGTCGAGCGAGCAGTAGTTGCCGTCGCCCGAGGGGTCGTCGTGGTTGCCGTGGATCGAGAAGACGGGGATCGAGATGTTGATGTCCGGGTCCTCGTAGTTGACGTGCGCGAAGGCGCCCTCGAACACGGTCGCCGCGTCCGAGAGGAACTCGAGCGCGCACGGCTTCATGCCGAGGCAATTCTTGCGCAGCGTGCGGATCACCTGGTAGAGCGACTTGCGCGACGGCTTGTTGTCGTGGAAGAGGTCGCCCGCGAGGAGCACCATGTCGACCTGTTGGCCGGCGAGTCTTGTACTTAGCAGCAGTGCGCAAAAGCATGCAAGGTGGTTGTTGTCTTTAGGGAGAATATTGACAGGTCTTGGGGCCGGCGTACATCTTGGGTGCGAGCGAGGTTCATGATCTCGTCGAATGTCCTCCAGCTGTCATCCTTGCGGATTGCGTCCCTCTCCTCGTAGCCGACATGGTTGTCCGTGGCCACCAGGATGCGAATGGTGTCTGCCTCTGTACGGAGCAGGGCTGGTCAGCATCATCACGGCTGTGATTGAAGAGTGCATCTGCAGGTACTTGCCGGAAAAGTCGGGCATGGTCAAAGACCCAAACCTCTTGGAGAAAGTCTAGGACGAAGGAAATAGACTGTGCTCAATTGAGATGTGGTCCGAAGATCAGGTCCGTCTCGTCATGTTTGTCGTCAAGATGTGGCTCCGGGCCGATGACGCCGTGCCTGGTGAGACGCGAAGCCGGAAAGATGACGAGACGCGACAAATGCGAAGGCACGTGATGGAAGAGGTGAGGGATTGCGACCCTAACCCTGGCCTCGTTTGTAACCCTCAGGGGTCGATATGCTTGACTTGAGCAAAGCTTGAGCGAGATCCAGTCGAAACAAGTCATCACGAATCTGACACAGTCTTTTTCTCTGATGTTCTATATGTCATTCATCCGACCAAAGACAATCCACCAAGTTCATCACCCTTGACCGCCCAACAACACTCGAATCGTGGCATTGGCTTGGAGGAGGTGTCTAGACATCACGCTCTCTATAGCGACCCATACGAATGGCAGTCCGATCGTCATCACGCAACGCCGACCATGCATTTCCCACGACAAACCCGCGAGGAAAGGAATCATTCCCTTCAATCTTCTCCTCACCAAACACCCGGGATGAAGCGATAGGGCACGCGCCTGCAGTACTCGTCCCAGGTGGCGCCGTACTTGTCCCTGCAGCGGCGCTCGTCCCTCTTGCACCTGTGCACGAGCAGGACCGTCATCCAGACGGCGTAGAACCAGACGAGCGCGCCCGAGGACCCGGCGAGCGCGCACATGGCGTAGCTCAGCATGAGGTCGCCGACGTAGTTGGCGTGGCGCGAGAACCCCCACCAGCCGCTGCAGAGGAGCAGGCTGGTGTGGTCGCGGCCGTCGGAGGTGGTGTAGCGGGCCTCGAGGTAGACGGCGGGCTTTCCCCAGACGGCGCAGCGGCCGGCGGCGCGGCGCACGCGGTCCTTCTGGTCGTTGACGGAGCGGAAGAGCGCGTAGCCGGCGAGGCCGAGGCCGAAGGCGGCGGCGAGGAAGGGGGCGGGCGGGGAGGACGGGTAGAGGCCGAGGTACTGGCCCTGGATGGTGTAGCAGGTGGGGAGGTAGCAGAAGCAGCCCCAGGCGAGGTAGAAGCCGTAGTGGTCGTGAGCGATGTCGATGGTGCGCAGGTACCAGCTCTCGTTGATGAAGAAATCGACGACGTAGAGCGTGTGGAGGAGCGTGACGAGCACGAGCGACGGCTCGATGCGGCCGCGCGTCTGGTAGACGTACGCGATGTTGGAGAAGTCGATGAGCGTCCAGAAGATGATGCCCGGCCGGCCGTTGCTGAAGAGCTTGAAGTCGAAGCTGTCGCCGAACCTCGGGTTCAGCTCGATGCCCATGTAGAAGTCGTGGATGGCCGAGCCTGGCTCCATGTCAGCTCGAATCACACTATCACACCAATCACCATTGACATTGATGTATGTAGATCATTCTTCTCAAACTCACCACTGAAATTGCGGTCGTCCGGGTGCGAGGGAAACAGGTGGGCCTTGGCGTAGGCAAACGCCGAGACCAGGAAGCCCGAGAGGTTCATCGCCGCCGACAACCCGCCCCAGTTCCTCGGCACGAAGCCCGGGTCCAGCAGCCCCGCCCAGCACAGCGCCGCCCACAGCGCGTGCGTCGCGGCCCACGCGCGCAGGCCGTTGGTCCGGTACGCGAGCAGGTGGCCCGCGGGAGTGCGCTGCCCCGTGTTGGTCGGCCCCGGCAGGAAGCGGTAGAGCAGGGCCTGGAGGAGCACCCAGCCGGCCCAGAAGGCCGACGCCTCGGCCGAGAAGCGCGGGCGGTGGCGGTACAGGATGCGCGGGAAGCCCTCGCGGCAGCCGGCGGCGAGGAAGGCCGACAGGCTGCCGCCGTAGTGGGTCAGGGTGACGTAGAAGGAGACGGAGGTGAGGACGGCGAGGGCGCCGGGGGAGGAGGCGACGAGGGACCCGAGCCATGACCGGCGGATGCTGGCGCGGCCCCAGGTGATTTGGTTCGAGATGTTGGACTTGGTCTCGAGGATGCCCTTTGCCGACGGCGGCGAGGATGTCGAGGTTGCCGATGACGATGGTTTCGTCGTCGTCTTCATCGTCGTCGTCGTCGGCGGCGGCGGCGTGGATGTCGTGGCCGAGGTCGAGAGGGGAGGGTTGGTGTTTCTCGCGGATCGTCTCTGGTGAGTGACGGTCGTGGTGCCGTGGGATGGCGAGTCCACGCCGGGGATCATGTCGAGCTCCTTCATCATGGAGATCGTCGGTCCTTGTGTCAAGTTGTAGTATATCTTCTTCTTTCTTCTTTCTTCCCTCTCTCTCTTTTGTTCTCTTGTCCTCGTTCCTCGGATCGGCTCGCTTCAGCGTTTCTAGCTTCAGCTTCAGGTTGCGGGTCTTCAAGGCCCGTCAAGGGAGAGTGAATTCGTACTCCAAAAGGGAGAGGAACACAGAGAAAGGGAGAACAGAGAGGTGGTGAAAGGCTGGTGAGCAGGCTAAGAGTTGGATGTGCTGTGCTGTGCTGTGCTGTGCGTAATGAGAGCATGAATGTCTCGGCATGCTTCCCTCGCCCTTGGCGGGAGGAGCCCTCCTTCTCCCTCCTCCTCCTCCTCCTCGTTCTTTTCCTCTCCAGCTTCTCCGGCGCACTCGTTCGCTCGCTCCAGCCCCCTCTTAGTATCAAATAGCTCGGCCAAGTGCTCCACCGGGACCTGGCGCTTAAGAAAGCATTGAGGGCTCTGGAGTCATCATGGACGGCTCGCCGGGACGACAGGATGGCCCAAGAATAGACTGATGTGGTAATGGGTGAATGCTAGTGTTCGTGTTCTGGAGGGCGGGCGCTGGCATACATACGTCAGTGTTTGTATGGTTGGGGGACTATAGATGGTGACGACGACATGGACACGCAAGGAAACGAGAGAGAAAAAAGAGAGCAAGAGAGGAAGAGAGCAGGAGAGGGAAAAAAAGGGAACAAGGGCGAAGGAGAGAGAGTGAGAGGATATCCATGGAGATGCCAGGCCAGTCGAGTCTCACAACGTCGTCCGTTTGCGGTGGAATGGATCCGAGGCTGAATTCGGAATCTGCAGAGACTCATCAATGAATTGATGTGTTCGCATTCAGCGACGGATGGACGTGCTCACCTCGAACGCCCCGGTGGAACATCATCGATGAACATGGCGATGCGTGCTCGCGCTGAATGCATTGATATATTCATGCATCCTGTTATTCTCGAAGGAGAAACAAGAGAACATGGATCCATGCAGAGCCCGCCCTCGCCCCCTTGCAGCCAAAGACGGTGGCCTGTGATACTCATATTGAATGGATGGATGGTTGTTCATTCCCGTGTTCTAGATGCGTGCCATCCGTACGACGTGTTTGTAGCATCGGTGAGACGCCAAGGTATTAAGGCTTGATGCTTGCATCCATCCATCGATCAACGTCCTCTCCCGTTATGAGTCTGGGTGCTTGGGGGGCGTCGCCAAAGGCCTCGTGATGTGCCAGTATGAATTGCATCGTCATCAATCTAATGTAATGTAAAAGACATGCCCAAGACCCGAAATTCCCCAATGACATCCAGATAATACCGTGAAGAGAAACAAATAAGATAAGAAGGCAACGCTAGACAAGGACTCCAATGCTATTACAAGAACGCGCACGCAGAGTCTGCGAAATAAAGAGAATCAGAATGTAGAAGGGAAAGCCATAATCGAATGAATCAAATACCATGCCTCCTATATGACGATGCCGCGGCTCGCCCAGCCGGCCTTGCCCCTCCACACCCACAGCAGGATCGCACACCCGGCCAGGACACTCAGCCCCTCGGCCCAGAACGCCGGCGCATAGCAGTGCGTCCCGTGGCAGAAGGCGTCGCCGCCGTCTTTGCCCTCGCCCGCCCCGGCCTCGTAGACGGCCGAGTACACGAGCCCCCAGAAGGTGGACCCGACCGCGGGCAGCATGACGATGATGCCGTAGTTTGTGGCAAAGTTCTCGACGCCCCAGATGATGGTGACGATGATGGGGGTGAGGCTGAAGAGCGCGCCGTAGCCCGCGCCGACGAGGGCGGAGACGAGCCAGAAGCGCTCCGAGTGGTTCTGGGCGGCGCCGGAGGCGAGGAAGAGCAGGCCCGCGGCGAGCAGCGAGGCAAAGGCCAGGAGGAAGGCGACGCGGGAGACGGTGAAGCGCTTGGAAGAAGCAGAAGACGAGGACGAGGAAGAAGAAGACGACGAGGAGGAAGCATCGCGAGGGGGCTCCGAGAGCTGGACGGTCGACGTGTCGGGCGAGGGGGCGAGGATGTCGGTCAGGGTGCCGATCATGAGGCGGGAGGTGGTGCTGGCGATGCCGAAGAGCGAGACCTGCGTGGCGACCGAGGTCTTGTTACCGCCAGAGGCAGACCCAGCGGCCTGGATGCCCTCGGTGACGCGGGGCACGAGGGTGCCGATGACGGTGCCGACGTTGTTGACAAAGGCCTCTCCGGGGCCGATCATGAGGAAGAAGGCGAGGGCAAAGGCCCACATGGTGCGGTCGGTGAGGAAGCGCCGCGTCTCTGCGTTGAGCAGCGTGCTCTTCATCAGCATGGCCTGGGCATGGTCGGGATGGTGGGGAGTCGCGGCGTCGGTGGTATTGGAATCCTCTTGGGTGGAAGAGTGGGTGGCTCCGTAGGAGTCGCCTGGCCGGGTGAGGAGGCCGCTGCTCTCCATCTCCTCGATGGCGTCCTCGATGAGCTCCTCCTCGTCGACGACGCGGAGGAAGAAGGTGCCGGCGATGCCGATGACGAAGAGCAGGGCGGCGAGGAAGAGGAAGAAGCGGAAGACGTCGACGTCGCGGGAGCCGTCAGGGCCCTCCTCGTAGAAGACGCGGCTGCCGGCCTGGCTGAGCCACATGCCGCTGAGGCCGAAGCCGGCGATGGGCATGGCGAGGGCGAGGCCGCGGAAGCGGCCCTTGCCGAAGTTCTTTGCGCAGGCGGACAGCGAGGCGATGTACATGGCGCAGGTGCCGGCGCCGATCATGACAAAGGCGGCGACCATGAGGGGGTATGACCAGGCGCTGCTGCTGCTGCCGCTGCCGCCTCCACCTCCGTCGCCAAGGGCACTTGGGATCCCCGGCGAGTGGTTGTATTCGCGGTCGAGCCTGTTGTAGATGGTCGCGGCGAGGCCGTAGCCGCCGGCGAAGAGAAAGGCGGAGAGGAAGGACATGGGCGCCATGCCGACGCGGTCGCAGACGAGGCCCATGGCGGAGACGGGCAGGTAGAGGGCGACGCTGCTCCCGATGGCGACGCCGTTGACCTGGAACTGGGAGTATCGGAGGCGCGACTGCAGCTTGGGCGCGTAGAGGGAGAATGCGCTGATGGAGCCGGCGCAGAGGGCGGCGACGGTGGCGAAGACGAGGGCGGCGAGGCGGGCGGCCTGCTTGGACCTCAGCTGGCGGCGGCGGGCGGTCGAGTCGGAGATGGAGTAGGAGGAGCCGCGGCCCTCGGACGCGATGGAGGCGCGGTCGGCATGGTCGCGGGGGGAGTTTCTTCTGTTGTCGTTGTTATTGTCGTCTTTGCGCGGGATCAGAGGCTGCGATTCGTGGTGATGAGGAGGATGGTGATGGGCGGGTGGTGTTGGAGATGCCGCCGACTTGGGCATGGCGGCTGAAGAGGGATCGAGGATGTTGCCGGGCGCGATGCACGAGGACGAAAGAGGAAGACGTTGACGGAGATGGTAAGGGAGATGCAAATGGAGTTGCAGATGGAGATGCAAATGGAAGAGGCCGAACTCGGAGGGTCGCACAGGTGCTGGCGAGATGGAGATGGCGGTTTGCACCAGGAAAAAAAAAACCCCCAGGAAAATCAATGGCCAAAAGAGTCGAGGGCAAATAATATAATGATGAGAACGAACCCCAAGTCAGCAGAGAATGGGAGAGAGGAGAGGCTGGACCTATATATCGTCCTCGTGAATGCTAGTACTAGTCATAAAGTAATACTGCAATAATGAGAGTCATCGTAATCCGAGACAGCGGAGAATAGCAAGACCCCGTGCAGAGACAAGCACACTGTACGGAGTTGCTCGTACTCGTACTCCGTACTGGTGTTGCGCTCGTGGCAGACGCTGGCATGAGACGGGACCAGGATCTGCACTCTTTGTTCTGGAGAGTCGCAGAAGATGCGGAGGAGGAGGAGGAGGAGGAGGAGGAGGAGGAGAGATCAATTGGTGAGCGGTCACGTCATCGGCGTCTCAGACAGCAGCATCCAGCAGCAGCACGGCCTTGTGACACCAGGTCGAGGCGCGCGCGAGGGAAGAGTTGATTCCAGCGAGCCATTTCACGATGCTACCCGGGCTTCGAGTTGAAGACTGGATACATTCATGTCATCAAAGGCATTCTGTCTTCTCTCCCACGCATCCGGCCACAGCGAGGAGAAACGGGGCGGCGGCCTGAAAGGGAGCGTGACCTCTCGTCCGTCGTCGCCGTCACCGCCTCACCTCGCATGTACGAATCAGGAGAGCCATGGATGGATGGATGGATGGATGGATGGATGAATGGGGTTATGAGTCCGTACAGCATGAACACCTTGATGCACTCTCTTAATTCATGGATGGACCCCTGCACCCGGAAGCCGGGCTCCGAGCGCGGTCTCGCGATGCGTCAGCCTCTCGATCCAGCATAGCGTCATGGGACTCGGGGCATCAAGAGGCGAGAGGGGCTCGATAGGTGACATGCCTGTACTCAACAGCAACGAAGATTGATGCTTCATCAGGACTTGGAGAAATCATGAATCATATCCGTCTTTCCGCAGAACCACACCATCAACCTGGAAACACCTCATGCAAACACCTCATGGAAACCTCAACACAACCATCTCCATCCCCTCCTGCGAGCCCGCCTCGCCCTCGCCCTCGCCCTCGCCGCCCCTTTACGCCCGCACTGTCCTGCATGCTCTCCGTACGAGCCAGTAGACTTACTTGACCAATATGGATCTCTACCGGGACTCGCCCTCGCACTCCATACCAAGAACCAAGGCCACAACCAGCCTCCATCAACGTCAACAACCTCCTCCCCTCCACCCCAAAGACCTCCACCTCCACCTCCATCTCCACCTTCTCCGCACGTCTCGCCGCCCAGAGCCCCCTTCACTGCCTCTTCCATCCTTCTCCGCATTCTCTCCTCAAGCTCAAGCTCCAAGCCCCCCCCCCCCACGCATGTTGGCCGCCTCGTCTGGACTTGTCCACGGATTCACCGGCAGAGGCAGACACTCGCCTTCACCGACACGCGTCGAATACATGATATATCGCATCTGGCATCAGGCCTCGGCCGTCAGAAACGAGTCGTCATTACAATTATGCGTACTCCGTACCGCTTCTCCCCCCCCCCCCCCCCCCCCTGCCCC
>NIGB01000005.1:2468156-2509530 GCA_003055145.1 Escovopsis weberi
GGGGATTGGGGCATTCCTGGGTCCCCCCCCCCCCCCCCCCCCAAATGAAAACTCTAGATCCAGCTCGAGAGACATGGATGAGTGCCTTCTCCCCTTTGCACAGCAAAATGAATGTCAGACCTCCAGTCAGCACTCTGGACCCTGTCATGTTTCCACAGTAAGCACTGGCAACACGGAGCCGCGCTCCCCCAGGCGGGAGCTAGGGAGATCTTCAGCGAGATCGCCTCGCACGGACAGACCATTTGCTCGGCTTGCAGCTAGTAGGATCATACTCCGTACCCCTGGTTGATCGGGTCTCGAGAGAAATGCCTGCTGGATTAGCATCTGGTCGGCTGCCACGCAAAGGAGACTCGCCTTCTATGATGTCCTTGAAGGCTTAAAAGTCAGTAGTCTGGAACGATCTGTCGGGCAGTCACTTACGGTTAGTCTTTCAGAGATTCTGCCGCGATGAGAAGCGTTGTTTGGCACCGGAAATTTAAGACACAGTTTCAAAGCTGACCACTGACCTCGTGAGACTTTCTGAAAACGGAAATTCCAAATTTGCCTTATCCGAGATATCCGGGGTCGATCGAGACATTCGCCCCTGACTTGTCGTAGGAATCATCATTGTGGTCGGCAATGATCGCAGGCTTTTGCCTCTCTGCAGAGGGTTCAGATGTGCAGGCAATAATAGAGTGGACCATTTAAAGGGGGCTATGCGAGCATCGAAAGATTTAGGTTCTTCGAGGCTTTGTTGTTTGCGATCAGCCAAGAGCATTGGGGCTCGACATGGGCAACCAACTTTCTTCGAGACAACATAATTCATGGAAAATTTTGACACAGAAGACAGAGAGAATCCTCGGGGACTATTGTCCAGACTCGAGGTTGAACCCAGACAGATCAGAGCAAGTTGGCCAGCATTTTCGAACTGCAAATCGATCGCAGACTGCGACGAAAACATCCCCTTCATATTTTCAAAGATCTTCCCTATACTAGGCTCAGACGGCTGACGCGGTATCATGTTGAGATGGACTGTCATATCCCCTCAAACCAATCTGCTGTGATATTGGGCTGCGCCAATCCTCACCGTTCTTGATCTTCTCGATCGCATGCTTGAATGTGTATTGGGGCTTCCAATGCAGCTTTCGCATGGCCTTTTTCGGACTGTAAACGCAATTGATGGAGGGCAGATGCCTCCATCGCTTGGAATTCAAGACGTCCCTGAGGCCCGGGACCGACGAGTTCAAGACCAGCCCAGGCGAGGCTGCCAACACATTAAGGACCCCGGCTGCCGACTGGTCGTCGTCCTTGTCAAAGGGGGGCGGGGAGCTGATGACGAACAAGCCGAACTTGAGAAGCCTGCAGCAGCGCATGGCCTGCATCGCGGCGTAGGCGAGGTCGTGGATGTCGCAACGGCAGTACGCGAGCTCCATGACTTTGAGGTTCTCGTCTTGGATCGGGACCGGTAGTCTCGCGTATTCGGCGACGTGATCCTCGTCCATGTGGAAGCGGCCCGCGCGCAGGATGAACGCCGGTATGAGAGTCTTCTGGTGGAACTCGTGGCACAGCTTCTCCGCGCCGAGCTTGGTCCTGTGGTATTTGTTGGTCGGGATCGGGGCGACTTCCTCGTCTATCCACAGGGCGGGCGAGCCCGCGGAGCGGTTCAAGGCTTGGCCGAGGACATTGACGTCGCTGATGGGGGTGAAGGACTCGATCTGGTCGCTGTATTCGCGGGCCTTGTCGAGGATGACGGCAGTGCCCTCCACGTTGGTGTCGACAAAGTCCTCCTCGTTGTGGGTCTCGAGGTGCCGTTCGTGGAGGGCCGCGCAGTGCACGACGTGCTTGATGTTGAAGTGCCTGAAGAGCATGTCGATCATGTCGCGGTCGCGGACCGATCCGACAAAGACCGTCTCCGGGGCTGGCTTGATGTCGAGGCTGACGACGCGATAGCCGTTCTTCAGGAGCAGGTAGTAAAGGAAACTTCCCAGATGGCCCGATGAGCCGGCGATGAGGACAAAGGGCATCCCGACGTTGCCCCGGTCGTGGACGTCGCCATCGTCGAAGATGACCATTATATGTACTGGGCAGGGCTGATGAAGGCAAAGAGCAAAAAGTTGAAGACGAGAAACAGAGAATAGACGCTCTTTCGTAAGGGGAGAATGAGGAATTATTTGTTGAATAAATGCTCGCATGAGAATCGCGATCTGGATTTTTTTATTTATATTGTTTTACCTTTCTCAGTGGAAGTTATCTAGGAAGGCGCTGAGCAATAAGACTGTCTGATGGCCATCTGAGCCGGTTTTAAGGAGGAAAGAACGACCTATATGGCGGTCAGGGGTACATGTAGCTTCACTTGCCTATGAGAACATAGACTTTAGGCAGTTGCAGTCCTTTGCGGTTGCCGTGTTAAGCCTAAAGGCGTGATGACAATCAAAAGGCGTCAGACAAGGAACTTGAAGCTCTCTCGATCATCCCATGCAGCAAACGTCTTTGTTGTGTCTTATTTTCTTTGCTCGATTAAGTTCCTTCTCCGACTACAGTTTTGGGCCGCCTGAAGCCATGCGTGATATTAACGGAACCTGATGTCGAAATCACTGGCTGCACAGTTGAGAGTGATGCTCTCGAGGAGACGCCTCTAATCTCTTGTCATCATCAAGGTACAGAATTACCTCACATTCGACTCCTCTGTCTGTTGTTCAGTATCCCAGAATCTTGAAGTATAGATTCGCAGTCATCAATCCTTTGATATTCTGGAAGAGATATTTGAAAAGTTCTTCAACTAACCTTTGATAGGGCTGTCCATCCCACGGACCCCACCTCTGCCTCATGGCGCGGAGGTATGCCTACCTACATGTAGTCTGGTTGATCCGGACACGAATCACAATCCCCCAGCCCGTGCAAGTCTCCCAGAGACCAAACACGTTCTCCTGTCGAAAGGTCACTTCTTCAGCCGTGACAGTCATCATCACGTCTGGCACCTGAATCCTTGAGCGAGAAGGGCCAGAGCTTGTTTGGCTCGAAGATTGAGAATGAGTCGCGTCTTTTCCTTTCTTGAGGCTGAGGCGACTCCAAACGCTCCTCCTTCGAACCATCTTTCCCCCTCCTTGTCCCGCTGACTGACTGGGGGTTTCGACTGGTGTCTGTGAGGGCTGTAGATATCTGGCAAGGCGATGCGCCATCGAGCCATCCGACCACCATAGCGTTGCTTCTGTCGTCGGTGCTTCAGTCTTCTCGAATTGCTTGTCTTTTTTGTCTTTGCTGGAACTTTAGTCAAAGCCGAACAAAACGAGACCGAACTTTCTCGATAAAATCTACAAACTCACAAGACATTTCCGTATCTCCCGATCCGACTTTGACGATCTTCCGAATCTTTCCAAAACGGCCGTCTTCGTCATCGCAAAACTCACACGATTTGTCTACAGCCCCGTTAGGCACCAGAGTCGCCTCGACACGTTTTGGTTTGGGATCCAGCTCAGCTAAGAACGAGAAGAGCTCTTCGATGTGGGGCATGACGAGGGACAGCGTCTTTGCATCCTGCTGTTCGCGAGCCGATATCTTTGCAGCTTGCTCGGCTGCAATCCGGGACCTGAGACTGTCAAGATGAGACGCCACGAGGGAAGGACACGATCTGAGCGGGAAGTCTGTCGGTGTGTCGACGCTGGAAGAGTAAGGCGGCGGGAGTCCATCCCGGAGGATATCCTCTGCGGGATCGGACATGATGGGCATCGATTGAGACGACGTCTCGGCTGATCGTGCGCAGACCCAGCGAGTTCAAAACGGTCGCAACTCCCAAGCTAGACCCCATAGGCAAACAGCCGGAAGAGAACTTCAATATCGCCAGGAGTCGACTCAAAGAATCGCAAGACCTTCAAAACGATCTGCTCGAACATACCGCAGGAAGAAGAGACAAACGCAGCCGTTGTTGCTGAAGAGGACAGGGGTCAAGCTGAAATGCGGGGAACAGCAAGCTGCATGGAATGTTCGCAAGCTGCATGAGACAGCCCACACCCCGACCCAGTCCCATGTGACAAGGTGGCCATGCACGAGCTGTAGCCGGGAGTGCCAGTACACAGCCCTGCTCGGCCCGGCTTGGCGTTCTTCCCAGTCGAAACAGACCCGTCGCGAGGCAACGCCTACAGAGGATCGGCTTCTCCCCAAGTCCGTGTTGCCGATGCGAATGTCACTTGAACGGGACAAGGCAATCCCTCACACTTGGGTGCTCCAGTGCGGACGGATTCCCGTCATGGTCATGGGATTTCTGCCTGGGCGCACCGTCACGATGGGCCGCCATGCCTATCGGTGCATCAGTCGATCGGCTCGACGATCCTCGAGCCATGGCGAAAGAATCTTGAGAGCCTTTTCCGAACGAGGGTCCCCCAAAGAGGGCGCAGTCTATGCCTTGCGCTAAGATCCTTGGAGCACCCCCATATTCGACAAGATGGAAACCCAGAAGCATATGGTAAAACAGTCCAATCTACTTGGAGCATGGAGTCCCGCATTATCTCCAAGCGAGCGGCATCGTCAAGGAAGGACAACAAGGGATCATCATCTGCCAAGGGCAACGACGCAGCCACGCTTGGTCTGGAAGGATAATCGAAGGGCGAGAGAAACATTCTCGAAGATCAGATCCTTAACCCAGAATACGCAATCCGCGAATCATCTTAGCTCCCGTTGCTAACAGCGAGACTATTGTTCCGTATGGAGGACGGAGACAGCTGTGTATGCTAATGGTCTGCCTGCAACCGCCACGCACCAGCTTGCACGCCCCTTTGAGGACAAGCAGGTCGCGGTGGCAAACATTGACAACGAGCGATCTAAGGATGCAAGTTTCGAGAGAAGCACCAGCGCCTGCTGATGCGATGATGCCCACGTCATGAGAGCCCGGTGACGTCTTCAACTCTCTGCGCTGCGCTAGACACGAAAAGCAAAGCAGCATTCATCACCACCACTCCAACTTACGAGAGGACTTACACGCTCGAACATACCATTCCTCAGCATCGCACCGTGGCCATCCCATCCGTTTGAGTACCTTCAATCGATTATCAATACAGCTATTGAGAAAGATTTCATCCTGGCTTCGTGTCCAAATTTCACGTGGGTCTCGTGCTCAGTATTGCTATATATCGTGGGTTGGAAGACATATGCACTCACTAATGCTCGGACCTTGATGCAGCATGCCCGGACTCGACGATCGCATGCGCGAGGATCTCCTCAACAAAGAGTGCGCTCTCTGGACGGCCCTCACAGCAAACCACCCGGGCCCCGTGGTCAAGCCGCTCTGCCTCCCCGACGCGAACCTCCTCTTCCCGCAGACAGACATCATCAGGCTCAACGACCCGGAAGACTTTGAGGACGCCCTGGAGTCGCCTATCAACCGCTTCGACAACTACGAGCTGCATGACGTGTCGGTCATCATCATCGGGCTCATGGCAGGCGTGATCACGTACACTGTTGACGCGAAGAGGGGAAAGCACAAGTATCAAGCAACTGGGTCGTCGACCTGGGCCCAGGCGTCGGACGGCGAGTGGAGGCTTGCAGCGCATTCAGAGACGTTGCTGTAGGGGTTGGGCTGCGGACTATGTATGTGCTCCGTAATCCTTGCCCGCATATGGCACCCTGGTCGACGGGGATGGGGATCCTGGGGATGGGGATCCTGGGGATGGGGATCCTGGGGAAGGGGATCCTGATCCGCGATGCGGGAAATGCGGGAAATATGGAGTTCAGAGGAGAACAGTGCTCGTACAAGTAAGTGCGCATTCGGCAAAATCGGCGCGCACGATCGGGAAGTCGCGGGAATGAGGCCCGGCTGTTACTACATTGGGCAACACCGGGATGGATCGTTTGGGCTCGGGATCTCGGCGGCGGCAGAGGAGGAGGAGGAGGAGGAGGTGGTGGAGTCGCAGCTTTGGCGATGACGGCGCCGGCGCCGGCGATGGCGAAGGATCGCGGTTTGTAAGAAGCTGTTCCAGGTCTCCTCGGGCAGCTCTTTTTTTCTTTTCTCCCTCCAAACGAAGGCGGTACATACACAAACACACGCATGTTTCCACACATTGGAGCCTTCAGATTGCCGCTTCCCGATCCTCGTTGACGATACTCAGAATGCCTACGGTATCGATGCGGGACGCCGCTGGTACGCCAACATACTCAAGAAGGCAGTGCATTCGATGGTCTACCGCCGAGGCATATCGTTGCCGTGCGGAGTCAAAGACATTGATTGATCAATGCAGGAGGCGGTCTATCGCTAAGGCTCCTTTACATAGGGATTCCTTCTCGGGGCAGCAGACTGACCGCCAGGGGCTCAGCCCTCGAAGAATCGGACAATTCGACGCCCCTGGGCCCTTTGAGAGTGCGTCACGCGGCACAAGGATGCCGGGCTGTTCCTGAATGGCTGCTGCATCCGCAGACGGTCGATGGAGAAAAGTATTGATGGATGCGTCAGAGACCCGGGCTTGTCATGCGGAGGATTCGAGGAACAGGCCGGGTCTGGAGCTGGGCACAGCCACCTTGGATATGAGACGAGGCGAGATCGCGCGGCACAAGCTGCGTCTGTCCCTTGGCAGTAGCGCAGCTGCAGAGGTGCCCAGGCGATTGGATTGATCAAGGATTTGGGGATGCATCAATGGATTGATCAATTCATTCATTCTCAGCCCGAGGCGGCGTTGGATGTAAACGGACGACGAGCCCTGGGACTGACTTGTTTCTCGGCATTTTCATACATATAAGTCGACTGTTGCCGACGGCTGCTCGCGTTCACGACACATCGATTCTTTGTTTTTTTTGTTTCGCAACATTGAGCCTGCAGATGCTGTGAGACACTGCATGCATACATACATTGCTTGATCAACACCTTCGAGACGATTGGCCGATTGTCTTGGTCGCGTTGTCTTCACCGAGCTTCCCGCCTCGGTCTCTTTCTCTCCTCCAAGAGTCGAAACAACACCGGACTCCCCCCCTTTTCATAATCAACATCGTCATCACCAGAACGACCGTCAAGATGTCTTACAAAATCTCCGCCCCCGATGAGTACCTGGCGATCACGGGCATGGGGGTCCATACCGTCAAGATCACCAAGGCGGCGTGGGTCTGGCCCTTCCAGCGCTGCACGCGCTTCAGCGTCCAGCCGCACGACTACGCGATGGACCTGCAGGCCATGACCAAGGAGAAGCTGCAGTTCTCGCTGCCCGTCGTCTTCACGGTCGGGCCGGACGTCAACCAGCGGGGCGCGAACCAGCGGTCCGGGCCTGGCGCGCAGCACGAGCTCCATGATCATCACCAATACCACGACGACAACGACGCCGCCGCCGCCGCGGCCTCCTTGTCGGCGCCGGCCGGGGCGCGGGAGGACCGGGGCGACGCGCTGGTCAAGTACGCGATGCTGCTGGCGCACTCGGATAACAGCGACGGCAAGGTGAACCAGCGGCGGCACGTGGAGAACATTGTCAAGGGCATCATCGAGGGGGAGACGCGGGTGCTCGTGTCCGGGATGACGATGGAGGAGATCTTCACGGAGCGGGAGGTGTTCAAGCGGCGCATCTTCCGCAACATCCAGAGCGAGCTGCAGCAGTTTGGGCTCAAGATCTACAACTCCAACGTCAAGGAGCTCAAGGACGCGCCCAACTCGGTCTACTTCGAGTCGCTGTCGCGCAAGGCGCACGAGGGTGCGACGAACCAGGCGCGCATCGACGTCGCCGAGGCATAGCTGCGCGGCAACGTGGGTGAGGCGCAGCGCAAGGGCGAGCAGGAGCGCGAGATCGCCAAGATCAACGCCGAGACGGCGGTGCAGAAGACGGAGCGCGACATTGAGCGCGCGCAGGCCGAGGCGCACCTCCACACGCGGCAGGCGGCGCTGTCGCGCGACGTGGACATTGCGCGCGTCACGGCGCAGCGCGCGCTCGAGTCGACCGACGAGGACCTCAAGCGCGAGATCGAGGTCAAGCGCGCGGCCGCCGAGGTCGAGCGCCTGCGCGCGCGCGACGTCGTAAAGGCCATCATCGCCCGCGAGAGCAAGCAGCAGGCCGCTGACGCGCTGGCCTACGAGACGGCCGCCCAGGCCCGCGCCGACCAGGAGGCCGCGCGCATGCGGGCCGACGCCGAGGCGTACAAGATCCGCGCCGCGGCCGAGGCCGAGCTGGTCAGGAAGCTCAAGGAGGCGGAGGGCGTCACGTCCATGGCCGCCGCGTACGGCAGGCTGTCGGAGGCGTTTGGCGGGCCGGCGGGCCTGCTGCAGTACATGATGATCGAGAAGGGCACGCTCGTGGAGCTGGCAAAGGCCAACGCGTCGGCCGTGCGCGGCATGGAGCCCAAGATCACCGTCTGGAACACTGGGAGCGGCGGCAGCGGCAGCGGCAGCGGCAGTGGTGGGGGCGCCGACCCGGCGGAGACGATGAGGAACGTGTACCAGATGCTGCCGCCGCTGATGACGACGATCCACGAGCAGACGGGCATCACGCTGCCGGAGTGGCAGTTTGGGCGGCTGAATGCTGCTCAGGGGGCTGTCAACAAGGAGAGCGGCGCTGAGTTCAGGGGCAAGTGATCAAGGAGACTCCGGCCATTCCTTTGTTCTCCTCGACACGTTGCATTTCCGAGATATCCCTTGTTCGTTTTAGTTTCCTGATGATATTCTGTCATTACATATTCTGAATCCTTCTCTAGCTGTTTTGTCACCGAGGCTCTCTATTTTATCATACGGCTCTTTCTTTTCTGGGGTGAAGACGAGGTTGAACATGATGAACACATGACAGTTGTTCAAATATTACTACTCCAGTAACAATAGTAGAACCACACCTTGTTGCACATGAACATCAGACGACTCAAGACTTCAAGAAGGTGTCCACTCCCCCTGATCCTTCAGGGGCTACCAGCCGTGAGACTGACCGATCGACCATGGGACGCGCGTCTTGGTCTATTGATCCATGCTTACAGCAGCCCTCGACCTGTACTAGACCACGGGAACCAAATTGCCGTGACAAGTCCCGGGGCGCTACCCGAAGCCTACGGTCAGACGCCAGCCTGGATGTGACAGGAGAGCCGTGTTCTAACTCAATGTACTCTGAAGATTCGAAATTGCCTAGGGAGCACTATATCGAGCCCTAGGCTCATACCCGGGGTCTTTGTTCTCAAACAGATGGGGGACTCGATCGGCAACGGCTCCAAAAGGCTGGGGTGTTTGATGGAGATCGGCACCCCGTATGGAGAAGTCCGGATTGCTTGCGGGTCTGGCTTCTTATGTTCCGGACCCATGAGCCTCTTCCGACAGTGGAAGCAAGACGAGCATCTCCTTTCAAGAAGCAGATTACGTGTTGTCGATCCTCAAGTCGCCGGGGCCATGATCGTCGACAGTAAACGTTTTTGAATGCGCACTGTATGTCGGAACGGGGCTCATTCAATGCTATGGATACTGTGTCGAGGAGCAATGCTAAGCACTGGGAATCATTTCGAGATTGCACTTGCTCTTTCCCATTGAACATCCATTCAGAGAATGAAACTATCATCATGTGTCCATTTGAAGCATCTCATTGACGGCGGAAACTTCTATGACGACCCCCTCTTCACAGTGCGACACTGTCCGGCCCGGTCGGGGATCACAGTGCCCGCTCTCCATCGACACGGAGCCGCTCATCACAATCATCCATCAATCCATCAATCCATCAATCCATTCACCCAACCTACCAACCAACCATGATAGTACTCGTAGATTCCTTGATCAATCCAATACATACTAACCCTCGGCTTCTGACTAGTACCGCCGGCACTAGATCCAGCCCGTCCCGGATCCAACGTCCATGTGGGGCCCCTTGAAACCACGGCCAGCACCACCAGCGGCCACCAACCCCGAGGCCCGTCCAATGAGCGACGGCTCCCCCGTCCGTTCAAGGCGGCGCCATATCATAATGTCCTCATGGGAATGGGAATGGACCCTGATCCGTCTCACCGTTTACCCTTCACGGGCACCCAAAACCCATCCGCGACAAATCGCTCGGGGATGCCGCCTTATCCGCCTCATCCGCCAAACGCCTCCATCGCAGCGCCGCGACAAGTACGGAGTACCTGGGCTGATGGACGATGGCTGATGCTGCCTTGCGATCGGTAGTCAAGGGGGGCCGTTGGCCTCGCGGTGCCTGTTATCAAAAGGATTCATCAAATGGAGGTCTCTCCTTTTCTCTCACACACACACACTCTCTCCCCGCCTCGGTGTCCTGGAGGATTGATATATCACGATCCCGAGATCGCCGAGTCCTCGAGAGCCCGCGGCCCGGTCACTGTGCTCTCTCAAGCTGGCATGTTTGCTCAGCTCCCGAGAAAATCGTGTCACTCTCTTGGCCGTCTTCTTTTACACTCGCTCACTCGGCATCCCCGTTGAACCGTCTACGCCGTTCATCAACGAGCAGAGAGAGACCCTCGGTCGAGAAGAAGAAGAAGAAGAAGAAGAAGAAGAAGAAGCACGGGAAGAGGCCAAGTGAAGAGTCCTGGGCCGTTCTGTGATGACCCAAACCTCGACTCCCTCATAAGCCGCGGCCAGTCTCAAAGGACCCTTCGAAAATCGCATACATATACTTGAAGGCACAAGAAGGACCTCGACGACAAACTGAAGACATCAATACTGAAGACCGAGACTTCGACCGGGGGAGAAAATCAAAAGAAGAAGGGCCGCGGTAACGGCTCGCCATTTGGCGCATCATGGGCCCCAGGATGGCGAGTCCCCGTCGACTCCTCACCATGAGAAGCCCGGTGGCTCGACTCTTCCCGGTCGCCGTGTGCATGCTCTTCGTCCTCCTCGTCACGTACGGAACCGATAGCCTGCACGTCCGATCAAGGCTCCTCTACCAGGTCGACTTTGCGCTTCACCCGGTCTCCCACCACCAACAGACGCCGCTGGACGGCAAGGCATCGCCATCGGCCAAGCATGCCGGGACCAGGATCAAGATGAACTGCACCGCCGACTATCCCCATCTCAACGGCATCATGCAGCGGTACGGCCTCGACCAGAGGTTCGAGTATCTGAAGCGCTACGTCCGCTTCCGTCGCACCGAGGGCCTCGAGCGCAAGAGCATGACCAGGCTCTCGCAGACTTTCCTCGACGGCCCGCTCGAGACGATGGACCTCGGGAGGCCCCTCGAGGCCGAGACGGCGTGCGCCGAGCCCCTCGACGTCGACGTCCCCGCCTCGCCGTTCCCGCAGACGGTCAACGCGTCCGAGTTCATGTTCGGCGTCTCGACGACCTACGAGCGGTTCATGGACCCGGAGACGTCCCCAACGAGCGAGTGGGTGTACTGGCTGACGGACGGCCACGGCAGCTCCAACGGCGGCAAGCTGGTCCTGATGCTACTCAAGGCGACCGACGACGAGCTGCAGGGCGTGGCCGACGCGCTGGGGGATGCGGGCATCGACGCCGACGTCTACCACTCGGACGCGTCCGAGGAGATGGCCGTGCGGTACCTGGGCCTGGTGCCGACGCTGTACACGCACCCGGAGGCGGCGGGCAGGAAGTGGCTCGTCACCTGCGACGACGACACGTACTTCCCGAGCATGCACGGGCTGGCGGAGCGGATGGCGTCGTTGAACCACAGCGCCGAGATGTACGTCGGGACGCTGTCCGAGGACGTCGGGGCGGTGGAGCGGCACGGGTCGCAGGCGTTTGGCGGGGCCGGCGTGTTCCTGTCGCTGCCGCTGGCCCGGAGGCTGACGGACCTCTTCGGCAGCTGCACGACCGAGGCCAAGGTGCGGGCGACGGACACGGGCTGGGGCCCGCAGGGGGACATGCTGCTGCGCAACTGCATCTACCAGCACACCGAGGCGCGGCTGACAACGGTGCGGGAGCTGTGGCAGCTCGACTTCTTCGGGGACCCGAGCGGCTTCTACGAGTCCGGGATGAAGCCCCTGTCGCTGCACCACTACAGGGGCTCGGGCTGGCACCGCGCGAAGCCCGGCGAGTACACCAAGGTGGCCTACGGCTGCGGCGAGGACTGCACGCTGCTGCGCGTCCAGACGGCCGACGGCTTCATCCTCTCGGGCTACTCGGTCGCGCAGTACCCGCGCGGCGTCGACTTCAACACGGCGCAGGTCGAGGGCACGTTCTCGGCCGCGCCGCCGGACAAGGGGTGGAACTTTGACTTTACGTTCGGCCCGCGGCGGCGCAGCCTCGAGAGGTCCGGCCGCAAGATGGCGTGGGAGATGGAGGAGAGCAGCGTGCAGGCCGACGGGACGGTGCTGCAGACGTACATCCGGCTCAAGGACGACGACAGGTGGCAGAACAGGGACGGCACGGCCATGAGCGAGGTCGACGGCATCTTGGAGCTGGTCTGGATTCCGTGGTGACAGACCGGGTCTTGTCGATACATTGATTGATGATGTGAACAAGTCCGAGGCACTTCCAGCACCGCGTTGATGGAACCCCGATGCGGGACACAAAGGTTGTTCACGGCGTACGGCTGGTCGCACGGCAGGGACAAACACCTCATGGATGACCGAGTCTTGGAAATGCTCCGGTGCGCAACCACGGCGGATCACGGAGGGTCGTCGTCATAGACATGATGGGGATCATGTCGCATCTCGCCCTCTCTCTCCCTCTAGAAAGATTGGGATGGACTGGCTGGAGGGAACGGCCCCGGGCTGCTTGATGACACGAGGCATGACCACCTGAGGATTCGCTTGAGGATTCTGAAGGAGGACCGATGACGAGAACATCTAGATAGTATTGTGGGATTGCATCAATCCATCTGGCAGTCCATACACAGCCCCGCGGGTACTGCGTTGCCTAGGGCTTTGTTGGTGACACGGCGATTATCTTCCTCGTGCGGGTTCACGGGGAAGATGGCTCGAGTCATTGACACTTGAACATTTATTTGTTTCAATCTAGAAGCCCCAATCATAGAATCATTGCTTCAAAGATACCCGAACGGTCTACTTGATTCGTGTCTTAAGGTGCTGGAGCCCTCAGGGTCAGGGTCAGGTCAGGGTCAGGGTTGGATGATAATCAGGGTTAGGGTCTGCTTAATTACATAATATCTGACTCAGCCTGCCCCTCGCACGCGACACCCCGCCAACTGGATCAATGCGACGAGAGACGCGAAGCTGGGCGAGCTGCTCCCGAGAAAAAGCTCAGGTTGCTCCATCTTAGCTCCGCCAATTATGTCATAACTCAAGAACCTTGAATCTACTCGATTTGAGTCTTTAGACAACATACCATCTAGATCTCAATCTAAGCAGAGCATCCTCTTTTCCACCCGCTGCGATTGCTTCGCCAGGGACGGGCTGATCTCCCGTCGATCCCGCTCAAGATGGCTTCGTGAGAGACCCCCCCTTCCATTTGTCCTCGACTTCCAAGTCCGCCCCCCCTTGCTCCCCCTCCCAATTGCTGACGACGGCACAGAGCATCCAGCGGCATGCACTCGATCCCGTTTCGCCGCTCGACGCACCTCGACTTCTCCAAAGTCATTCGCCAGTACATCGACGACAAGTATGATCAGCACCCGGACATGTTCAGGCAGGATCTCGAGACCATCGATGCGCTCAGGAAGGCCGCCGTGAACGTGAGGGAGCCCCATACCGCGGGGGTCAAGAAGCTGCAGGCCTACGCGGGCCAGCTGGCCTGGATCGGGGGCAAGTTCCCCATCGACGTGCGTGCCCATTGACTCTCTCTATCTCTCTCTCTCTTCTCCTTCTCTCTCTCTCTTCCTGGAATTCGAAATGTCAGCTTCTCCCGCTGACTGATGGGATGGGACGGGCAGATCGGGGCAGACTTTGCATGGTATCCTGCCTTGGGAGCCAACACCGAGCGACCCCTGGTACGCAACAACCTCAAATACGAGCTCATGAACATCCTCTACAACCTCGCCGCTCTCTACTCCCAACTCGCCATCGAGACGCCCCGCGACAACACCGAAGGCCTCAAGTCCGCCGCCAACTACTTCTCCCTCGCCGCCGGCGTGCTCTCGCACGTCCAAAAGAACGTGCTGCCCGAGCTGCGCATGTCGGATCCGCCGGAGGACATGGACGGCAACACGCTCGAGTCCCTGATCCAGCTCTGCCTCGCCGAGAGCCAGGAGTGCTTCTGGTCCAAGGCCGTCATGGACGGCTACAAGGACATGTCGATCGCGAAGCTCGCCGCGAGGGTCTCGGACCTGTACAACCTCGCCGCCGAGGCGGCCGTGAACAGCGAGGCCATCAGCAGCGCATGGATACGCCACATGAAGGCAAAGTACAACCACTACGCCGCCGCCGCGCAGTTCAGGGCGTCGCGGGAGTGCCTGGAGAAGAGGAAGTACGGGGAGGAGGTCGCGCGCCTCACCGACGCCCTGGCCTGCGTCAACGAGGGCATCAAGGAGACCCGCGGGGGGATGCTGAGCAAGATCGTCGTCGACAACCTCCAGGGGCTCAAGAAGATGCTGGAGGGCGAGTTGAAACGAGCCGAGAAGGACAACGATGTGCTCTACCTGAGTATGCCCTCTCCTTTTCCAAATAAGAATCAGGCAACGGACGAACTGACAGACTCGGTAGATGTCGTGCCTCCAAAGGCAGAGCTGAAGATCTTGGAGCGCGCCAACCTGGCCGTCCCGAGGGTGCCGGCGCAAGTCTCCAACCCGTACGACAGCCTCGGCGAAGGGGCAGAGTTCGGCCCCGCGCTCTTTTCAAAACTGGTGCCCTTCTCGGTCCACGTCGCCATCTCCATCTACGAGGAGCGCAGGGACAGGATGGTGAACAAGACCATCATCCAGGAGCTGGAGGCGCTCAACGAGAACATCCACAACCTGCTGTCCTCGGTCGGGCTGCCGGGCTCTCTCCAAGCGTTGGAGAAGCCGTTGGGGCTGCCGCCGAACCTGGTGCAGCACGCGGAGGAGATCCGCCAGGCAGATGCCGTCAACAGGATCCAGAAGAGCTTCGCCGACATCGACAAGATGCGATCGGCGGACCTGGATATCTTCGGGGAGGGCAAGGAGATGCTCGGATTGGAAGCGGCCGAGGATGAGAGGATGCTCAGGAAGTACGGAACCGACAGGTGGACCCTGCCGAGGAGTCAGGACGACCCGCAGGGCGCGAAGCTGTGGACGCTCGCGGGCGAGATCGAGGGCTATTTCGAGAGCAGCATCAACAGCGACGGCCTCGTGCAGGAGAAGTTCGCCGCCAACGAAGACCTGCTGCGGGTCCTCGCGGGGTCGGACCGCATGCTGATGAACTACGTCCCGGCGAGCACGCAGCTGGAGTCGTCCCAAGAGCTTAAGGGGTCTGTCGGGCGGCTGAGGAGCGCGTACAACGACGTCCTGCGGCTGGAGAGCCGGCGGCGGAAGAAGGTCGAGAACCTGAGGGACATTGCGCGCCGCGACGACATCAAGCCGGACATCCTCAAGGAGGCGGCGCGGCTGGAGCGCTCGTATCCGTCGACGGCCATCGTGCCCGCTCACTTCGAGGACTTCTTCGAGAAGCGCCTCGACAGGCTGTACGAGCCGGAGCTGGAGGCGGTGGACAAGGAGGCCAAGGAGCAGGAGAAGATCCTGGCGCAGATCGAGCGCGCCAACAGGGAGTTTGAGTCGCAGAAGAGGATCGCAGGCGACCGCGGCCCGAGGGAGCGAGAGGCGGCGCTGCAGCGGCTCAACGGGGCGTATTACAAGTACAAGGAGATCTTGAGCAATCTGGAGGTGGGCCGGAAGTTCTACAACGACCTTAACAAGATTGTGTCGCAGGGGTTCCGAGATGCGGTCAAGGCCTGGGTCGCCCAAAGAAGGCTGGATGCGCTGGCATTGGAGGAGTGAGTCGTGTTCCTTTTTTTTCTTTTTCTGTGATGACATGGCATTGACGAGGAGCAGGGACCTGAGCATGCCTACACTGTCTCGTCTGAGCATCGGACACCCGAGAGAGGCGAGTCCGCCGGTGAGCGGATACCAGCATGAGCAGCAGCAGCAGCAGCGGCAGCAGCAGCAACAGTCGCTTTTCACACACGCGCCTTTGCAGCACCAGATGCCGCCAGAGCCGGTACAGCATCAATACATGCAACAGCAACAAGCAGCGCGACAAGAGCCCGCACAACGTCAGTATCTCCAGGAGCCCGGCCAGCGGCAATACGTGCAGCAGCAGCAGCAGCAGCAGGTCCCGCAGCAGGTCCCACAGCAGATGCCACAGCATCAACCGATCCACGATGCCGAAGCATCCATCCAGTCTTGGGCGAGCCCTGTGCCGCCGACGCCGCAAGGACCGCCCCAGGTGCAACCTATGCCAGCGCCGGGTTCTATTGGGGGCACTTGGAATCCATCTATGGGAATCCGATTCGGAGGGCCGCCACCGGCACCCGGAGGGCAGGGAGGGCAGGGGCAGGGGCAGGGGCAGGGGCAGGGGCAGGGACAGGCAAAAGGAGGATCATCTGCGATGTGGAACCAAGGCTCGGGGATCCGGTTTGGATGAAGCAGCTGAGACTACTCCGTAGTTTTACTTCTCTTTGGGAGGTCTTTTGGATTATGTAGGAGCATCCACGCGGCATCGGGATGGGTTGTGGTCGTGATCGTGCGACCCGGTGGCCCTTGTGGAGTGTCATAGCGGGAATCTCGATATTGACGCTCTCGTAGCTCAGTTGGTTAGAGCTTCGTACTAATATTGGGATCAATGTCTGTCCTAGTCTTGGTGATGCGGAGGCCGCAGGTTCAAGCCCTGCCGAGAGCAGCGCATTCATTTTTTTTGTCGGAGCACCTAGACCTTGTCGGAATGACATTATGCGATCGCGGCATCGTGGCATGCCGATGAGGTCTGGTCGGTCGCTTTGATCTTGACTGTCTTGGACGTCTTGGTTTTCATTTTGATGATTTATTGATGATTTATTGATGATTTTTTGATGATTTGGATGAGATTGCCTACCTTATTTTCTGGTGGTGTTGGAGGATCCAGGAACGGAAGGCGGCACCGGGCGTTCCTGGTCTATCGAGCTTGGCCTCCCTCGCGCCTTCCGGGTACGCGTTCCTGCTTTCATCCCAAACTCCAGCGTTCCAGCCTCACAATAAATTGCAACATCGCGCCTCGATCAGGAGATTAATATTTTCCCCCGAATGATTCTTCATCCCGAGATCCTCGACATTGGATGGCTTCAGTCAATTGCTCTCAGGAGCGCTTTCAAATCAGCTTCGAAAAGATCCACTGCTTCCGAGCCTCCGCCGTTTGCGCTTGGCATTACGAGTGCACATGTACGCACGATTTCACCCCGCAATGCCTGTTTGAGGCTTTGTCTTACCCCGTGGGGGAAGTGCTGCCCGAAGGTACGGACTGCCCCTTGCCGTTGCGCATCATCATCATCATGCATCAGCGGATGTTTGCCGCATTACTACTATATGAACAAAAGAAACTTCAACCAGAGGACCTGGTGAGCCTATGAACGCCTCCCACGCGTTGGTTTGCCCTCGAGTACTCTGTAGTCCCGCCCACCGTTCTGACTCCGTCATAGAGCCGTGAACATGAGCTCAACGATTGGCGCGAGCCATGCGTCGATTCCACGCCATTGCTCTTCGTGCGTGGGGGTGGCTGGCGAACAGACCCAAGGCATCAATCGACAGCCGCAGATGGACGACTTTGGCCGTGAACAGCATACGCTCTGCACTTCCAGCTTCGTGTCGTCGGCCCAGGCCCTCGGGAGAGCCTGCGCATCCGACGGGCATCTGAGACCTCGCCTTTCCGGGCGCGATCGAAAGAAATCAAGCCACCTCGATTCGAGGCGAGGCCCGCTTTCCTGCACCCTTGGCCGAATACCCCTGACCATCGGGGACAATCGTTCCCCCAATCGTGGTTTAGTTGGGTTGCTTCTGCATGAACCGTGCATGCCGCTGAAGGGGGGGGGTCCAGTAGAACAGGTATAAGACGGACCCTCGGGTGGGAGCCTCGATCAAAAAGCGCCGCTTTCTCCACACTTCTCTACTACTGCCACGAAAGGCCCTCATAGGCATCTCATTTGTTCGACCGAGAAGCACAGAAAATTTCGATAACTTCATCAGTGTCGAGACGCACGATGCCTCTCTCGGTGACGGGATCCATCGGCCTCGTCGGCTTGCTGGCGGGCTTGCCCGCGGCCTTGGCAGCGCAGCAGGCGACATGGCACGACTTCACGGCGCAATCCCGGACGCCGGCGTCGTGCCCCGACTACAACACGTTCTCGCAGCAGCCTCATGCTCCCTTCTCCAGCGGCCCGTTGGAGCTGCCGTACATGAGGCCCAGCAAGGAGTGCAGGACCTTCACCAGTCCGGCCGTGGAGGTGAGCCTCGCGTCGTCAATCTCGGAGACAATTCTTAAGCTGAGACAAGCAATCACAATCTCCATAGAAAGTCATTGCGGACGTTACATCGAGGCTTCGGGATCCCGACTTGGCGAGACTGTTCGAGAATGCCTTCCCTTCGACGCTGGACACAACTGTCAAGTATTTTGACCCGAAGCTCAACCTGGCGTTCATCATCACAGGTGTAAGCAAATCGTCATCCAAATCAACATGCTAAAATGGGAACTGACCGGGACTGTTATTCCAGGACATCACGTACGGCTGTCGACCAGCAGACTATCTTTTCTTCCAGACAAAAGGCTGATGGATGGAAATAGGGCACAATGGCTGCGCGACACGGGCAACCAGTTCGCGCATATTCACCCCCTTCTTCCGCTGGACAAGAATCTCCAGGCGCTTGTGAAGGCGGTCATCAACACCGAGGCCCGTTACATTTCGCAGTATCCCTATTGCGGTAGGTAGAGGATGAGCATCGAAGCCTGCCCCGGTGCTAATCCAGATGATTCCAGGCGCTTTTCAGCCCCCACCGGAGAGTGGTCTGGCGCCGAGTCACAACGTCAGTAGAACCAAAAACTCGATTTTGGCTGGGTTTGACACTGACTTCGTGCAGGATTGGGCAGACAATGTGGCCGTGAACCCGTACGTCCATCTCCAACTGCGCCGGAAGGGCTAGACCAGCTAACGGAGTCCAGCCCGGTCAATAACCAGACGGTCTTTGAGTGCAAGTACGAGCTCGACTCTCTCGCCGGGTGGCTGAAGCTTTCACGCTCCTACTACGCGAACACGGGAGACTCGTCATTCATCAACGACAACTGTATGTTCATGCCCTTCCCTGCTCGTTTGACATGCTCTCACCAGGCACAGGGAACGCCGCAATGAGCCAGGTCGTGCGTGTCATTGAGGAACAATCTCAGGGGTCTTGGTCCGACGACTGGGAGTTCGTGAGCTATTACAACTGGACTGGAACTCCCGGCGCGCTGTCCCCGGCCGTGCCGAACAGCGGCAATGGAGAGCCCAGGTTGGCCAACGGGCTCGTGGCCTCGAGCCATCGCCCTTCCGACGATCTTTGCGTGTTCGGTGAGTTCGACAGACCCTTTGAAGCATAAGGGCTCTATTCTGACGGTTTAGGTTTCATCACGTCCGACAACGCGATGATGTCTGTGGAGCTCAAGAACATTGCCGACATGCTGGACAAGGTCGGGACCCAGTCCAAGCTCTCGAGACAGCTTCGCTGCTACTCTAGCACCATCCGAAGAGCCATCTGGGAATACACCATCGCCGCATACGGCATCTTCGCGTACGAGACCAACGGCTACGGAGGGGCGTACATCATGGACGACGCAAACGTGCCGAGCCTGGTCTCCCTCCCATACCTTGGATTCTTGAATCGAACAGATGCGGTGTATCAGGAGACGAAGAGGGCCATGTTTTCGCGAGCGAATCCCTACTATGCCGAGGGGAAGACCTTTAGGGGTATCGGGTATGTCTCTTCTTGAGTATTCCACATTTCGAAGCAAGACCAGGACTAACAAAGAGCAGAGGCCCCCACGTCAACGCGACATACCCCTGGCCCATGAGCCAGATCTCCGGGATCTTCGGCACCGACGACGACGACGAGATCCGGGCGCGGCTGGCAATCATCCTCGAGAACACGAGCAAGCTGGGCCTGATCCACGAGAGCGTGCACATCTACAACAGCAGCGACTACACGAGGCCGTGGTTCGCGTGGGCGAACAGCTACTTTGCGGAGATGATTCTCGATCTGGCGCAGAGGAAGCCCGAGATCATTTTCAAGGATGGGAAGAAATACGTCGTCGGCAAGGATTGAGCTGTCCTGTAGGATTTGGAAGCGACGAGAATTTTTCTCTTCGAATGAAAATTGTTGAAGCCGTCGCCTCTGAGAATCTGGTGATGTATCAAATCGCAGCTGGAGAACCCGACATACTGTAGACGAGCGGCTGCGTTCAAACTTGTTGTATCTATAGAGGGAACAAAGTTTTGTCTTGATCTAGAAAAAGATATAATTGTCAAAAGGTTCACGCAAGTGTTGACTTGATATCAAACAGAGAGGTATTATGTTGTTGCTTCACGTTGCGTTATTGACGCCACTGTAGGGTAAGCATGATTTTGGATGCAAAACCACGTGCACCCCAGCTGGCGTCTCCCTGATGAAGACTATCACGAGCCTCCTCATCAACAATCCAATCAGCGTGGATGGTTTAGTGGTAAAATCCATCGTTGCCATCGATGGGCCCCGGGTTCGATTCCCGGTCCACGCAAGGATTCATTTTTTGGAGTTTCGTGTGGTAATTCTTTCTCTCTCTCTGTCTCTCTTATTTTTGCCACGGAGTGTGAGTAGTGTGCGGAGGAAGACAACGTTGCAGCCCAAACTTGCTGGAGGGGTGCATGCACGAGACGGAGATGGATGGAATGGATGAGATTGATCAATGGGATGGATCATCTGCCATCGATGGTCTTCGGAGTGTTCCGCGGGGCAGGATGCCTGCACTAGCGGCCGGAGCCGACCTGTGTGCTTGAAATATTTGCTTGGAATACTCCGTAGAGGAGGAGGGAATGCGTGAGCAGCTGCTGAGGACGATCGGTGGCTGCGCTGTGTATCCTAATGCGAACGCGATCTCCGAGAAGGATGGCGAGGATGATGATGAGGCTACAGGTACTCCGTACTGCGGGCTAGGATTGTGGAAGAGTGGGAGAGCGGAAGAGGGTGCTGGGCTTGTCGTGATGGTCGTCGTGGACGGATGGAATGTTGTCCCGGAGAGATATCAATGATCTATTGACGTACGGAGCACGAAGTACTGACTGATTGGCTGATGAAAGGCCCTGAGATGGTGGGAGAGACAGGGGGTGAACACCTGGTTTCGAGGTGGGCTGTCTGGGATCGGCTGGGATGGTTCAGATAGACTGGGGTTGGCGGGCCGAGGCTTGATAGGGTGATGGGCCATGGCTGCCCCTGGACTCTTGGAGGCTTTATGTAGAACGAAAGTTCGAGATCGGGGAGATAACGCCGGGGCAGCTGAGGCCGATGGTGATGATTGGGGTGCGAGAGACGGAGTATTCTTGAAGGGTTTTGCATCTGTCAAGTTTAGGTAATTCTGTGATTTGTTGATGTTGATATTGATTTTCTGTTGCACGGCAACGCCAGCGACTTTCCCTCTCGCAACACCGCAGACGCAGACGTACCAGGATTTCCCTCCATCAACAATCATGCAATATCCGTCCCTCCTTCGCAATTTGATTCCTCTCTCATCTTCTCAGATTGCGCGACATGGCATCAGGAGTGCCTCGATCGCACGGGCACCGCACCAGGTCGAAAGACGACGGATCCCTGCTCGAAAGAGGATCCGCCGGCCGAGGTGCTCACACGATCTGCCAGACCCCCAGACTCCCAGACTCCCGATGCCCCTACAGACACCCCTGCAAAGCCGACGGCAAAGGCCTCCTCAGCGCCCGCGGGGACCGGACAAGAGCCATTTCCGTCCGCGCCATCTCGACTCCCGAACCTGTCGTCTCGCAGGCTACCACTCCGAGCGCGAATCACACATGCGAGTACGAAGATGAGTCCGACCTGTATCTACGATACAGTCATTTCCTCGGCTTATCTCGATCCTGCCTGGCGCGAGGGACACCCAGCTTCCTATTCCTGAGAGTATCCATCTCTCGCTGCATCTAGATGCCTCTCTAGCGACCCGGATGCGCCTCCCGCGGGGGTGGGCGGTGTTTTGAATACGACTACTCGTACTCGTTCCTGTACACGCCGGCAGGCAGATTCGACGTTGGGGCGCTTGGATTGGATGCTGTGCCTTCGAGATTGTCGAGAGTCCGTCTGAATCTGGCATGGGGCCGGCAAAAGGGCGCTGAAGATGGAGGTGCACGACAAAAGACCGCTCGGAGGGGCGTGAGGGCTGCCAAGATGGGAATGACTGCCGAGGAGCGCGCCCATTCCCGGACAGATCCCAGCCAGGGGTCGGCAAGGTCGGCAATGGCGCGGATCATGGGGAGGAATGAAGCCGTGGACGGGCTGCCTGCGAGAATCCCGGGCTTTGCCGCTCTGGTGATGCTGAGCGTGGCGGCCGCCACCTCTCGCATGTGATAGCGAGGTCGGATTGAGGGTTGGATTGGGACTCTCACTCGTTGAGACGCCGCTTACACGATTCTCGCACGGATACTCGTCCTGGCACGCTGTGATCGAAGCTCACGCCAGGCAACATCATGCTTTGGTCCGAATGGAAGGCGAGTCCTCTCATATCGAATTTCAAATCTTCTGTTATGGTATTACTCATGGATCCCTCAAGCTTCAAAATATCCAGCTCGCGTGCGCCAAAAATCACTTTATGATCGGCACGTCGAAGCCGATTGCCCCCAGACTCCTGCATGCACGCCTTTTATCCAGACCCTAGTTCACCGTGCTGGGGTCTTGGAGCTTGCAGAGAATCCGGGGGGCCCCCCTCTCACGATGATACCATCGCGGAGCAGATGGACAAAACGGAAGGTGGCTCGGGAATGCCCTCGTTAGCCGCCGCTGCTCAGCTGCATTCCCGACTGCGCTCTCGCATGAGAAGGCGAGGGAAGGCGAGGGGAGGGGAGGCGAGAAAAAGACTCGATCATGTGTGTGAGAGAGAGGAAGATACGAGTCCACCTTTCAGGGATGGAGCTGGCAAGGACGGCACGATGGATCATCGATCGGCGTCGTCGAGAGTCGTGACCGAAGCAGATGAGAGCTTGGGGATGGCCTGCTCAAGGGCCTCGAGGACGGACAAGCGATACGAGCATGCGGGCTTTCCCCTCACGACGTCTTCGGGAATGGATCGCTCTCTCGGAGCTTCTACAGGTCGAGAGGGGTCAAGAGTGGAAGAAGGGGGTTGGAACTCGAGGATATAAAGTCGGGTTGATGCTCTCGTCGTTCTGCCTTTTGTCCTCCTCCTCATCCAGCCTTCAGTCTCACAGTCTCCTCATCACCTTGCTCAACTCAAAGCCTCTTTCTCTCCAAGAAGCAACTAAGACTATCTACCCATCACCATGAAGTTCTCCCTCGTCCTCGCTGCTGCCGCCGGCCTCGCTGCCGCCAGCCCCGCCAACCTCGCCCGTCGCCAGGGCCGTCGCAGCACCCGCTCGACCCCTGCGAACCGCGAGGTGACGCACCCCGAGTACTCGACCAACTGGGCCGGCGCCGTCCTCGAGGGCCGCGGCTGGACCTCGGTGTCCGGCACCATCGTCGTGCCCCGCGCCACGGGCGGCGGCAACGCGGCGGCCTCGGCGTGGGTCGGCATTGACGGCGACTCGTGCCAGAGCGCCATCCTGCAGACGGGTGTCGATTTCTACGGCGACGGCAGCTACGACGCCTGGTACGAGTGGTTCCCCGACTACGCGTACAACTTCCCCAGCTTCCCGATCCGCCAGGGCGACGAGATCAAGATGGTCGTCAACGCCACCTCGCGCACCTCGGGCGTCGCCATCCTGCAGAACCTGAGCACCGGCGCCTCCGTCTCCCACAGCTTCAGCGGCCGCGCCGTCCAGGGCAGCCTGTGCCAGACCGACGCCGAGTGGATCGTCGAGGACTTTGAGAGCGGCGGCTCGCTCGTCCAGTTCGCCAACTTTGGCAGCGTCACCTTCACGGGCGCCAGCGCCACGGGCTCCTCCGGCACCGTCACCCCCGCGGGCAGCGACATCCTCGACATTAGGACCTCGGCCGGCCAGGTCCTCACCGACTGCTCCGCCAGCGGCAGCACCGTCTCCTGCCGCTATATCTAAGAGGGTTTCTGAAGAGCGGAATGGGAAAAAGGGGGGGCGGACGACTTCGAATCTGAATATAAGGAGGATGACCTTGGACATAGGGAGGGAGAGAAAAGTACATAGGACGAAGGGTACATAAGTGTAGTCTGCGCAGGGATTGCGGGCCTGTTCATAGCTGAGATCAACGACAACTGTCCATAGCGCATCGAATACAGCTGGTACATACTAAGTCATGGGACGGACTGCGTGATCTGATGGCCGGATTTCAGGGGTAAGCAAAGACCTTTGGATTAGGAAAAAATTGATCCCGCATGAGTGATGAATGAGCAAGCACAGATCTCTTGACCACCTGAGCTTGCCAGGGATGACGAAAAGCAGCCGGACTGGGGTTTCTAGGTATTTGGGAATCGCAGTGTTCAGGGCATGCACATTCACCTCAAAGGCTTGAAACCAAGACACGACGAGCTTGCATCCTTTCATTCATTCACTAATCCTAGATTGGTCCTCCTTATCGGCAGTAGCAGACATGGCCGTCTCCCCACCGCAGGCCGATTGCCTTGCTCAACTAGACCTTCTTGAAGGTGAAAACCTGGTTCTTCCCGCCGTGGTAGCCGTACAGGAGAATAGGGGTCAAGTCCTTGGTAGCACCCCCCGAGACATCAAAGACCTTGGAGGGGTTCTCAACGCTGTAGATGCTGCTGGGAGTCAGCTTCATGAATCTCCTTCGGCGAGGCTCTGGGAGGTATGTAGTGAAGTGGTATGAAGGACTCACGCGTAGCCGCCGTTAGCAGGGACGATCCTCCAGCGGGCAGACTTGTTGTAGACGGGGTCGTATCTCGAGGTCGAGAGCTGCTGATCCGAGCCGTCCGCTGCCCCGGGTTGATATCGTGTTAGAGAGAGAGAGAGAGACGCGGCGAGGCTAGAGGGAGACGAGGGAAATGCTCAAAGAGGGCATACCTGGCGCGGTGATCCAGGTGTTGCCGTAGACGCTCTGGATGGAATAGTCTTGCAGGCTGAGCCTGGTCACTCTCCACTGCTGGTTGACACCTCCGTGGGCGTGGCTGCGACTGGTATTAGCACGACTGCTTGGAATGGGAGAGGCACGAGTTGCTGAGACCTACTAGCCGATGATGTTGGCGATGGGATTGTTCCCATTCTCGAGGTCGAGGACTGGGCCGCCGCTGAGGACGCTGGCAATGACGTAGACGCCTTCCTGGAGAGCCATTCTGAGAGACTGGGAGAGTTGAGACTTGAAAAATCGAGAGGTCTTGAGGTAAGTTGTGTGTTGTAGAATGTGTTTGCGATGATGATGATGATGCCCGGAGGACGGGAGCAGAGTCATGTCCTTATATAGAACTCCCTGGCGCGATCTCTGTCGCTTCCCTCCCCAGTCATGCTGCACAACCAGGAGGCCTCGCGCGACGACGATGAGCGTGAGGACAAGATTCGATCATGGTGACTTGTCAACGTGACAGAGCGTCGAAAATTGCTGAGAGGACGCCCGGCTGAAGAAGCGATGCATGGACTTCCTGGAGCTGGAGAGATTCACGGGCGGACGAGTGGATCTATCGAAGGGCTGAGAGGTTGCAGGGGAGTGCGCAAGAACGATCTATCTGCGATCTAGGCCCCAAGCTGAACGTCGAGACCGGGAGGGGCATCGTACGGCGAGATTTTGATTTAGGTAATGGGATAGGGATAGATCAATTGCTTCTATGGCATCGACGACGATGGCGACGACGACGGTGATGATGGCGGCAGGATGGCGTGATGTCCCGAGCACGAAGCCCGTTGTTCCATCAATGTTCTCGGCCTTCATCGTCGCCTCTGCAGTGTCACAAACGACCTATTGTCGGACAGATCGAGCTCGCCGGACAGGCGCCGCTCATCGCGATGCCGGACCAGGCTCATGGGACACTGGCTTGATGAGAAGAGCCCTTACGGGATGACCGTGGCACAAAAGTCTTGACGAGTGCTCTGCCTCTGAGGGCGAGCGCATGTCGTCTCTATGTGCATGGATGAACCCATTGTTGTCATGAGTACGGAGTATGGAGTGACGGTAGCTGTCTCATCACAGTCACCCTCCTGGTTTCTCATTGTAATGAAGCAAAAAGGGCAGATGGCCAAGAGGGGGCTTGAAGGTGAATATGGAAACAATGAAAAGAGAGTATAGAAAAGGCCAAAAAAGGAAAACAGATGTCCTCGGTGAGGCTCGAACTCACGACCTTCAGATGGCCCACCCTGAGAGTGGATCATATGTGTGCCGCGGCGTGTGCCACGTACTATGAGACTGACGCGCTAACCAACTGCGCCACGAAGACTGTTCCTGATTGACTTTGATTGTCTTCCTGCAGACTATGAAGTCGTGAAATCGTAAAGTTGCAAGAGGCCGGCATCTTCCTCGCCAAAGCTGTCTCGCCGATCAACTCCGTCAACTCCATCAAGGTGGTTGGACAGGTTCTTCTGAACATTGGTCCCAGACGCCAATTCCAGGTGGTCTTGTCTGTCAAGAGATAGGACGCAGACATCAAACACGGCACCAGCGAAATCGTCAGACGGAACCGGGATGCCACACTCAACGGTCTACCGGTAAACGAGAGCCGACGCCCCCCGGTCATAACCCTAACCCTGGTCATCGTGATCCCCTCATGCTGGCAGATCTCGGACAGTTGGAAACAAGAAAGATCCGTCGCGGCCATTCTCGGGATGTCAGCCAATCTCGTCCTCGGTAAAGATTCCATTTCTACCGATCATCGAATCCCTCGACCCGGATCAGCCTCCATTCACGTCCTGAAGCCCGATCGCAGGCATCCGGACGCGCATGGTCTTTCTTTTCCAAGCCAACGACACCACGCATGGCCCTGCTTCCTCCCGATCCGTTTGTCTCTGTTGGACCGCTCTTGGACCGCCCGCACTGCATGCCCTGCCGACCAACAATAACGAGGCTGCATCGTCAATAGCTTCTCGCTGCGCTGGAATAGGCATCTCTGCACAAAGAGGGGAGGCTCGTGGCCATGATCCAATGCCATAAGTAGGTACGGGATGGATGCCGAGCGTTCATATTGCTCCCCGTATATATATAGAAGATGCATCTCCGGTCTTGAAACAGATGCATACCTCCTCATCCTCTTCCCAGGCGCATCTCGGACGACATCTTGCGTGGACCCTCTTTTGTTGTTGTCTCCTCACTCCACACGGCCCTTTCTTTCAGACCCAAAGCAGAAGAGGAAGATGCGTCCCAACGCCCTCATCGCGGCTCTCGCCTTGGCTCCCCTCGCCAGCGCCTGCAAGTGTTACCCTTGGGGCAAGACGCCAGACGACATCGACATCACCGCCAGCCACTACTGCTGCTGGAAGTTCAAGGGGAGATGGGACGACGCCGTCAAGGACTGCGAGGCACACAGCATCAAGAACAAGCTGAACTCGTTCATGCGCTGCTGCGTCGAGCACATCAACAACTCTGACTGCTGGAAGACACAGGGGTAGAGGCCGGCGCCTCCGAGGTCGCCGTGACGGCGTGGTGAGTCTTCTTGTCCCCCTGAACTCGGGTCTGCCGCGTTCCAGGCACTAACGAACCTCCGCTTGGTAGTAGTATTGATTGCATATGAAAGCAAGATTGAGAAGATACCATTCGGTCGAGAGGGAACAAAGATCCTCCACTGGCGTTGCGCTCCTTTGTTGTTGGAGTTTGAAAGGGCCTGCTACATGAGGTGGAAAGACAAGATTGATTGATGGATTCCATAAAGAATCACGCAGAGGACGAATCGTCCGAGTACGTCAGTGAGCAACCACATACATCATTTGGGAAGGTAATAGGCCGTCCTTGGATCGATGGCTTAGTGGACAAAGAGTGTGGAAAATCAATGATTCCTAAACAATGATGAATGAATTGTGGTACCTTTTCGCAAGCGTCAGGTCCCAGGCACTCGAAAGTCATAATGACCGCTGGTCCTGAAATAGAGCCAATTGTGAGCAAGGAATCGCACCATCTTCCGGCATGATCCCCCTTTTCGTCATCCATTGATGGATTGATGGCCCCAAGTCCCGATCTATCTTATAGTGTGAGCAGCCCCAAGGAGACTCGACCCCAGTGCGTTTGACTCTTTTCCTCACTTTCTCGTCATCCCTCTCCAGGATGTTCTTTCATCAGACAGAAAAGCTCGTTGTTTCATCCAAGCCTTGATACCGTCTTGAGAGTTCATTCTCGGTACTTCATCGTCGCTGATATCGTTATCTCACCCCGACGGGCTCGCTTCAACATGACGAAATTCAGTTTCGTCACCCTCTGCCTTGTCTGGTCGGCTCTCCTCCCTGCCGCCATCTCTTTTGCTTCTCAGGAAGATGTGAGCTGCACCCTCGTGCCCCGCGCCGAGCGATGCCCGCGCAACCACGGCCTGCGACTCCCCATCGCCGGCGACGGCAAGGCGCGCGGGCCAATCAAGCATTTCGGGATCGGCGAGACCGCGGGAGATGCTCGTGCCAGGGCCAGAAATCAGTACCCCGTCAATGTCTTCATGGAATTCCCCGAGGAGATCGGCCTCGGCCTGCAGATCCGCATCGAGCCCCATCCGAACGGGACCTGGCTGCACAACGACGGTGACACCATCGACGTGCCTGCGGACGGCGCGCTGTCAATATTTGACACGCCTTACCGGCTTGTCCGGTTCCTTTTCCACATGCCGAGCGAGAACCGCACCCTGGGGAAGCCTCTTGTCATGAAGTGGCATTTCGTCTTCAAGGGACTGAAGAGTGAGTATCCCGAATCAAATCTTTTCATTGAAAGATGCATCGGAAGATGTTCAATCTCAGGCAAATGGCAACAAAGTGAAATGCTAACGTTCAAACAGGGGAGGACAGGGACAAGCTTGCCTTCGTAAACATCACTGTCGGCACCTCAGACAGCATCCTCGAGGAGATGGGCCCCGGCGCCGCCGACGACGTCAAGCGCAAGACCCACGCGGCCCTCAGCGCCCCCCTGCGCTGGTGCTGGGCCAACACCTTCGTCAACGACCACTCGCGGCTCCAGCATACGGGCTCGCTGACCGCGCCGGCTTGCGCCTCGGGCGTCTCTTGGTTCGCCGTCGACGACAAGCACACGCCGCACGTCGACGACCTGACATACGAATGGATCGAGAAAGCGGTCGAGCGAGGGGCGCGCCCAGCATACAGGGCGAGCCTGCCCGAGAAGTGCGCCGTGATCGCGGTCCGGGGCGCCTGGCGGTTGGCGCAGGCGGCTCGCGAACTGCTGAGGTACGCAGTGTGCGGCACCCTGGCAGGGATGGCGATGGCCAAGTTCGGGTCGTTGTGGGTGGCGATTTGGTGTTGCTACTTGGCGTGGCTGCTGGAGGACGAGATGCTTGGCCTTGATGAGGCTGCGTCTCGGCGGCGGGCTCGTTGGGAGAAGAGGACCGCGGACTTGGCGGGCTTGACGGCCTTGGAGTGGGCCAGCTGTGTCGAGGATGAGATCAATACTATAATCTGATAGATCAATTACGCACTAGACATTTGAAGAAACCTCTTACTTTCGTAATCTGCGCAGAATGATTGTTGGGACCATCCATCCCCATCCATCTCAAGGGTTCGCGATCCGCGCAGAGATCAATGCGATCGAGATGGTGGCGGCGTCGAGTCCATGGGCTGGCTCTTTGCCCCTGACCAATAGGTCTTTTCCCGTGCCTGGTTCTCGAGTAGGTAGTAGCTGCAGACAACAGAGATGTAAGCTGCACGGGCAGTCCATGACTCCAGATCCCAGATGATGATGATGATGAAGCAATTAGAAATTAGAAATCTCGTCTCATGATTGATGAACGGAAAGACATTTAGGGTTAGGGTTCCGCTCTTGCCGGCTTACACCGTTGGTTCCTTCCCTGGCGCTTCTCTCGGGTCGCAGAACAGGAAGGAGCAGGCAGGGATCATGCGACTTCAAAAGTTCCATTGATTAACCCCATCTCGACCACGACGCTCCTCTTTCAATTCCCACAGCCGACGGATTCCGGTCTTTGGCAGCGGCATGAGCAATTTCGGGGCTTAGCCGTGACGTTTTCTCCGACTTGAGTGAATACATATGTGAGCCATCGCTGCATGCTCCCGTCGAACGTTCCCATCCTTCCATGCGTGGCTCACCATTCTCGGCAGGTCTCGATGGCTGGAGCCACGACGGCCGCCACTCCAATTCAAACCGTCCCTGCTCACTTCCGTTCTCGATCCCAACGTGCTGATCCTGCATGTACACCAAGTCGCGCCTCTCGATGTGACAAAGGTCGATTGATCGAATCAATGCCTCGATCGACGGCAGGGCACTGGGAGACTTTACCCCGCGCAGCATCCGCCCACTGCGTCTCCAGATGACGTCTGAAGCTCCCTCTGCGGGAATCGCACAGCTTTTCAGCTCCTTTGGCGATCCTGCCAAGCCGCCACTGTCTCGCGAAGACCACTTCCCCCATGCTGACAATGGGGCCAGGACGCGGTTGGCCCCGTCGAGGGAGAACCAGGCTAGGCGACTTGTGGCATAGCAACACAGAGCCCGCTGGCCCTCATGGAGTACAATGAGCCCGGCTTACAAAATCACCCGCTCAATCAGCTCCTCAACCAGCATGCCGCAGATCAGATTGATCCGTCTCTTGTGGGGCAAGTCTGCGAAATTTCTCTTTCTTCCTTGCCGGCATTGAGCCTCGACGAACAGAAGCAGCACAGGGACGCATTCAAGACAGCCCAGCTCCTCGCGATACGCGCGAGCCGTTGTTGTTGGATTCTTATTTAAGAGGACGGGGGTCAACCCAAGGAACAGCTGGAGAGATGCTTCGCAAAAGGATCAGCAACTATCTTCACAATGACTATTCGCCGGGGGAGCGCGCCCTGGTGCAAAAGCTGGACTTTTTTATCCTCACATTTTGCTGTCTAAGCTATTTCGTCAATTACGTGAGTTGCCCCCTACCAATCCCTTGACCACATCATTGAGACGCCGGCCAGCCAAATGCATAAGGGACCTCGTCTGCCGGATGCTGATCAGAATGAGGGGCAAGATAGCTTGACAGATCAAATCTTGCCAATGCATACGTCTCAGGCATGAAATACGACCTTGGATTCGCCGGTAATCAGCTCAATGAGATCAACACATGCTTCACCGTCGGCTATGTCCTCGGGCAGGTCCCGTCAAACCTCTCCCTTCAATTCGTCAAGCCTCGCATCTGGCTGCCACTCATGATGCTTCTTTGGGGAGGGCTGACCATGGTGACTGCGTCGGTCACCCGGCCGCAGTCCATCATGGTGATACGCTTTTTTCAGGGCATATGCGAAGCCTCCACTTTTGCCGGCGCACACTACATCTTGGGGTCGTGGTATACGGAACGCGAGCTTGGGAAACGGAGCGGCATTTTCACATCCTCAGGATTAGCGGGGACACTCATAGGCGGCTTCATTCAGACAGGCATACACAAAAGTCTCAATGGATGCCTTGGCCTCGCCGGATGGAGGTGGCTCTTCATCATTGATGGGCTGCTCACCGTCCCTGTCGCCCTCTACGGCCTGCTCCTGTTTCCGGACACACCGAGTTCCACATCAGCCTTCTACCTCAAAGACGACGAGAAACAGCTTGCTGTCAGGAGGCTTGCTGCCTTTGATGTAGGAGAAGCGCACGAGCAGAAGCGACTGTCTCTCCGTTTCGTCAAAAAGGTGCTGTCTTCGTGGTACTGGTGGGGATTTGTCGGACTCTGGGTCATCGCCGGCGAGACGGAATCTCTGAGCAGCAACTCGCTTCTTACGCTTTATCTTCAAGCTCACCCTACCCACAAATACAGCGTCTCTCAGCTCAACAACTACCCCACCGGCGTCGCGGCCGTTGGAATCGTCTCGACTCTGTTCTGGGCGACCATGACTGATTTCCTCGGGGGCAAGCGATACCTTGTGGGATACTACGTTGGTATCACGGGAATCTCGACTGCCATCATGATTCTGGTTTCCTCTGGCCATGAAACCACCGCGGCGTCCACGTCCGTCACGATGGCAGCCTATTACTGGGCCGGGTCCATGTATGCTTGCCAGGCAATCTTCTTTGCTTGGTGCAACGACGCCATGCGCTTCGAGGACCACGCCTTCAGGGCCGTGGTCCTCGCCGGCATGAATCTGGGGAACAATGCCGTGAACGCATGGTGGAGCATCATCTTCTACGGTGCATCTATGGCACCCTGGTTCAGGTGGGGGATGTGGGCAATGATTGCTTGTTCGACGGCTCTCATCATCTGGACGATAGCTTTATTCTACCGTGATCGAAAAAGCCGGAGATCCAGATGCCGAGTGCCTGACAACGAGGATGTCGGCCATGGCGGAACGCAAGCCTAGGAGAGACGTGGACCTGAACAACAACCTCTTACTTGGCCGCCCCTGGTCGGGGATCAGGAGTGGAGACTCGGGGCATCGCTCGTTTTCGCATCGCAGCCTAAATTGGGATATGGGGTGTGAAATGCGAGTTCATCCATCGCCTGGTCGACAGCAGGATCATTCCTACTGGCTGATATTATACGAATCTATCAATATAGCCCAGGCCTTACCGAGACAAGCATACATTGCATGGATCCCAATCTTCTCCTCCTCGACCAATTTCAAATCACGCAGCGCCTCTCTCATCGCAGTCATAAGTTTCAAACTCTTCGCAATTCTTTCACCTCTTCGATTTTTTCGATCAACAACTTGCTTCTCAAGCAACTCGAAGCAGTATCTCAAAATGACAACAAAGCGCCTTGAGGGCAAAGTGGCCATCGTCACCGGCGGGGCAGGTACGCTTGGTAAAGGGATAGCGACCGCGTTCCACAACGAGGGTGCTAGGGTCTTCATTGCCGACATCAACTTCGAGGCAGCCGGCGCCGTCGCCGTAGAACTAGGCGCTCGCGCTCAAGCCATCGCCCTCGACTCCACGAAGCCCGAGTCCTAGAAAGAATGTCTCGAGTGCGTTCTCAGGAGCGCCGGACCGCTCGACATTGTGGTCAACAACGCGGGAAGAGCCTATGCCAATGTTGGTGCCGAGCTTGTTCCAGAGGACACGTTCGATTGGGCGTCGGTTCGTGCGATTGTCCCATACTTCTTGGAGGAGAAGAGAAAGGGCTGCTTCATCCAGACCGCAAGTATTACTGGAATCAGGCCTGGACAAGGGCCGGCGTGGTACACTACCTCGAAGAGGGCGGTGATTACAGCTACGAAGGCTCTGGCAGCGGAGTATGGACCGCGGGGCATCCGGTTCAATGCCGTGTCTCCCGATGTGATGCCATCTGCGATGTACGTCTCATCTTATCCTCGAGTTGCTGGACAGACCATGGCAAAATGTTTCCCGATGCTGATCATATCCTCCACCACAGGGCTAGCGGGAGCAGAGGCCACGCCAGAAATGTTGGAGCCATTCGCCAGATCCACACCGCTGCGGAGGCTAGTCACGCCAGCTGATGTCGGGAATGCGTGCTGCTTTCTTGCAAGTAACCAGGCATCGTTCATCACGGGTGTCAACCTCGAGGTAGATGGAGGACGAAACCTTTAGGGATATCATCCCGGGAGGGCAAAATGGTATCTAATCTTCGATCCTGCGCTCAATGCTGGTAACCTCACAGACCCTGGATAAAGCAGCCGCCGCTTTTCGTCACCAAGAAGTCTTCCAGTGCCACATCCTTTCCAGTCTCCTTCCCGTGGCCACTGTCTTTAATCGCACCAAATGGAATCTCCATGCCCGAGGCACTGACCGAGTTCTGCCCATATCCAGCGTCAGTCTCCTTCTTCTCTTCAGGGTTTTCTGGGAACTCACCATTCCAATCATGCCAGCCTCGAGTCTCTCGAAAAGCCTCCACAATCGGTCCAAATCGCTGGAGAAGACATAGCTGGCAAGTCCCGTGTCTGTGTTGTTTGCCTTTTGGACGACCTCGTCCTCAGTGTCGAAGACGGAGATTCCCATCAGGGGGCCGAAAATCTCCTCCTGGTTCATGAGCATGTCGTCCGTCACGCCGGTCAGAATGGTCGGTTCCATGAAGTACCCTTCTCGCGACTGGTCCCTCTTGCCCGTGCCGTGGACGATCTTTGCCCCCTTTCTGAGTGCGTCATCCACCATGGCTTCGAGGCGGTCGAGGGCTCGCCGGACGACGACCGGGCCCATCGCGGTGTCGCTGGCCATGCCGTGGCCGAGCTTGATCTTGGAGGCGTGCTGAATGCAATGGCTGACTAGCTGGTCGTGCACGCCGCGCTGGACGTACACCCTGTTCGGGTTCACGCAGGTCTGGCCCGCGAAGCACCACTTGAAGAGCGAGAGCTGAGTCGCCGCAGAGACCATGTTGGCATCATTGAAGACGATGAAGGGGCAGTTCCCGCCGAGCTCCATGATCGTCTTCTTGAGGTATTTACCGCACATCGCGGAGAGAATTCGGCCTACCCGGACGCTGCCAGTGAACGTGACCAGCTTGACGAGGGGGTGCGAGCAGAGGGCCTCTGCCACCTCGGGCGTGCCCTCCTGGCTTGTCGTCAACACGTTGAGCACGCCTGGCGGAAACCCCGCTCTGAGGGCCAGCTGGGCGATGGCAACGGCGCTGATGGGCGATTCGGGGGACGGTTTGATGATCATGGTGCAGCCCGCGGCGAGCGCGGCGCTCGCCTTCTTGACCGCGAGCTGCAACGGGTAGTTCCACGAGACCATGGCGGCGGTCACACCGAGGGGCTGCTTTATCGTGAACCCCCTATGGCCGGGAGCGTTCGGGGTGATGGTCGTGCCCTGGATGCGCTCCGCCTCGCCGTGGAACCACCAGGGGCAGTCGTTACCGCGATCGACCTCGACATAGGCCAGGGAGAGGGTCTTGCCCGTCTCGTGGACGAGGATCTTGGCCAGGTCGACTTTCGCCTCGTTGAGGAGGTAGTGCCACTTGAGGAGGCACCTGGCGCGTTGGTTGGGGCTCCATTTGGAGTAGATCTTGAACGCCTTGTAGGCGGAGGCCACGGCGGCGTCGACATCTGCCGTGCGACAGTCGGGACTGGATGCCCATGGCCGATCTGTGGCGGGATCGAAAACGTCGAAGCGCTGCCCTGATTTCGCACCGATCAAGACGCCGTTGACGAGGCAGTCGGGCTGTCCGAGTGTGGGGTCATTGAGCTCGAAAGGGGAGTTTGTCGCCATGGCCGCGACTTCGATTTAAGGGGAGGAAGCCAAGTCTGGCAGTACCACGAAGCTGCTCGTCCAGTCCGATTTCTTTTGAGCAGGGAGGTGAAGACAGAGATTTTCGTCGAGAAGTCATCAAGGTCCCTTGAGCCAAGGGTGTCTATCTCGCATCCGTCGTTTATCGGTACGCCGACATATTTCCTTAGGGGTGAAAGATATGAGTAGGCCGAGGATTATGGGCGGCACGGCGAACTCTGGCAGCTTTTCCGGGGTCATATACGGAATACTGTACTTTCTATTCCCCTCCACGGAGGAATTTGCACAACAACACTCCGAACCGGGCACAGACATCCCGGCGATATCCTCCAGAGCCCTTCCCTTGGTGCGACTGAGACTGAACGAGGCGACGAGTCCCCGGCGGCTTTGGACCGAATATCATGGCCGAACCCCCTAAAAGACCGGCTCTGGGAACCAGTCTGGCAGACTCCAGCTTCTCTCCTCTGCGGAGTACTGAGTATCCGTACGGAGCTTTGCGAATCGCCGCGGCAGTGCCGGATGGGCTACAAGGCGGAGCTAGTGCTTACTGTGTTGCGCACATGGGAGAGCGAAACATTTGATTACATATATATTCGATCGGAGGAGAAACGGCGGGAAGCTTATTTGACTCGTGCGTCCGGAGTTATGCAACGACACTTGACTCGGGAGCGGCGGCAATGGAATATCCCGATACGATGCCGCCCAGCCGGGGATGTCGCACAGGAAGACCACCACCGCCTACATCTTCGTACCTCTCCGTACAGTACGGAGTGGTAATCACGACTCACAACTAATGACCTGTAGGGCCGGGCCCATCATGGATTCTAGCTCGACGACGTTGCGCCTCATCCGCTAGCTAATCGGAGCCCTAGATCGATCAATCTAGGTTTGTTCCATGTTTCCGGCCACATTCCGGAGACGGCAGTTACCTGTACATACATCAGAAGCACAACGGACTGCGCCGTACTCCGGACTCGGTACTAGCATGGACATCTTGCATCTCATGACAAGGAACTCCCACGGCGAACCATCGAGGAGGTATTTGATACTCTGGAATACTCCGTACGGGGTACTGCCCAGTCGGCGACGACGAAGGTGTCTTGGACGAGTCTACGGAGTAGACCCTATCGTGCTATATTTGCGAATTTGCGAAGAACTCTGTACTGGCATGGATCATCCATGGGCGTTATCGGTTTTTCTTCTCGTCCCCAGAGCGTTCTTCTGTTCTCCCATCGTTTTGAAACGTCTATATCGACACGCCGTTCCCCATCTATTGCCTTTAGAGACACCCCCTCTACTGGTATCCGCTCCTGGCCTTTTCCTTTTGTCCTGAAAGATGATCGCTATGAAGTGGAGGTCCTGCTATCGTCGCAAGCGTCTCAACTCTTGCGATGCCTCACGGGATGAGTGGTGATCCTCATTGAATCTCCCCCTCCCCTTTCAAGGAGCCACCGTATAGCTCACCCTGCTGACCCCCTTACTCCTCGAGATCTTCTTCACCGTCGTCTGGCCGCACAGGTCCGTCGTGTCTACGTGCGTGCCTCCGCAGGGGTAGACCTCGGCGCCCTCGATCCGGACGACCCTGAACCTCGACTCGCCCGGCGCGAGCAAGGCCCGGTCCGGGATAAGGCGCTCGAGGCCCTCGCGGCGGAAGTCGTCCTCGGTCCAGAACTCTATGCGGACGGGCATGGCGCGGTCGACGTAGTCGTCCACGCGCGCCTGGATCTGCGGCTTCCACTTGCCGTCGATGAGGCCCTGGAACTCGCAGGCCGCGCTGTCCGGGAAGTGCGACGCCTTGAGCTCGTCGAAGCCGGCGACCTCGCGCTCGAGCAGGTGGCGCACCGCGGAGCCCAGCACGTGGCCCGCCGTGTGGAGCCTCGAGTACAGCAGCCGCTTGTCCGCGTCGACGGCCTGCTCGACGGCGGCGCCGGGCCGGAGCGCCAGCATGGTCGCGGCGGCGTCGGGCTGGTCCGGCATTTGCTGGCCGGAGCCGAGGAGGCGCCCGAGGTGGAGGACCTGCGCCGGGTGGACGGCGTCCATGCGCACCGCCGTGATGGAGACGACGAGGCCGTCGATGCGGAGCTCGCCCTCGTCGGACGGCTGGCCCCCGCCCTGCGGGTGGAAGATGGTCTCGTCGGTGACGAAGACGAACGCATGCTCCGGGTCGCCGTCGCCGTTGCCGTTGCCGTCGCCAGCGCTGGCGCGGAGCGGCTTAAGCAGCAGCTGCTTGTTGGCCTCTTCCAGCGCGGAGAAGGGCCGCACGGAGACGAGCCTTGTCGTGAGGTTGAGCAGCTTGCCGTCGTGGTGGAAAGCCAGGCGGGTTATGGCGGGCTGAGGCATTGCGCCCGCGCATGAGTCCGGGTCGCCGGAAGAGGGGATGTCGCCCATGATGACTTGAGGCCGTGCGCCGTGCTCCGAACTCCGTGCTCCGTGCTCTGCTCCGAGCTCCGTATCCGTATCCCGTACGGAGTACTGCTGTGGTTTTCCTGGAGTGCCGCGAGGGGATTGGCTCAGGGACCGCCTTGGTGGCAGAGACAATTTCTCATCGCCGCAATGTCGCGTGAGGCGGGGGAGATGGATTGGATGGATGGCCTCGGCCGTCTCGTGGGCGCTGCTAGGCTCGAATCGTCCTGGCAGGATGGCCGTTGGCGCGGGATCCCGGCAAGGCGGGATGACGAGAGGACTGATTGGATACCGGAGATCCATCGGGCCTCGCTTTTCGCTTTGTCAGCTTTAGGTCCTCCGTACGGACCTGGACTTCCAAAACGGGCATGAGGCCTGATGGGATGAGGGATGAGAGAAAAAGCTTAGACCCGGTCGGTCTCCTCGGCGGGATGAGAAAACACGGCACGAGGATCATGGGGTCACCCTGCCGCGGCAAAGAACCCTGATGATGACGGCTCATGGGCTTATGGACTCACAGTCGCAACAGGCACGTCCTCCGTACGGAGTACACATTGTAAATATTGATATATACGGAGTATGTATGGAGTAAAACCGGAGTACCATCCAAACAGCACTGTCCTATCGAGCCCCTGAAGTGAGAATCCCCATCCGAGCTCCATATGCAACACGATAGCTGGCTAGCACCACGGAGAACTGTATTCCAGATGCCATGTGTTCTCACATCATGGACTCGTCGACTCCCCTCCTGACGCCAAGCATCCCCCCTTCCCCCCCCCCCGGGTCCAGCACCCGCATCTACTGCGTACTCCGTACGGGGTACTACTCGGACATACGCCTTAGAACTCGGGCTTCCTGGCCCAGACAACTTTCTGGCTGTAGTACGCGTGCAGCGCTCCCGACCTCAGCTCCTTCCGGAGCATGCCCACATAGACGAGAATTTCCTCTCTTGACCAGCCCAGCGTGTTGGCCATGAAGAGCACCCATCCCTCGATGTCCTTGTCGAGGACGATCTCCGCGAACTGGCCCATCTGCTTGAGCCGAGGGTCCTTGGGCCAGCTCCCAAGGGGCATCTACAACACGGCGCAGAATCAGTAAGTGCTGATGCAGACCTTCGAGGCAGCTGTGCTCCGTGGCCTTTTCCTTTCTGCCTGGTTTGGCGTCTGCGCTCTCGGGATGGGATTGGATGGGATTGGATGGGATATCCGGGGCTGCCATCTCACCTTAAAGTCGTATTCCTGAATATCGACGAAGCCTGCCGCCTCCATGGCCTTGCGCTGCACCCCCTCATCGACAATGGTGAACGGCCTGCCAAGCTTTTTGCCGCCCTCGATGAAGAACTTGCCCCACTGGCCCATGGCCGTCGTCCCGGTCACGCTGCCGTCGTCGCTCGTCAGGTGCGGCGACGTCTCGAGGCTCTGGACCCAGCCGCCGGGCTGCGTCGCGCGGTACGCCTGCGCGAAGAGGTCGTACCAGTCCGCGATGCCGCCGACGAGCCACCGCATGTGGATGAAGTCGAACGTCTCGGCGCCAAAGGTCCACTCCTGCGAGCAGTCCTCGATCTCGCTGTCGGCAGAGGGCACTGTTAGCTTCAGACGGTGGCTGACGGGATCCTCGGGCGCCCGTTTTCTTTCTTTTTTTTCTGATTTTCGGCCGCCCCCTCCCCCTCCTTTTCTTTTCCTTGATTTCTTCTCCACCCTCCTTTCCCTCTGTTAAGTTTCTCTAAGGGGCTTGGCTAATGCAGCTCGGCTTACAATTGAAGATTGGGAGGCACCCAAGACGGCTGGATGGGCGAGATGTCGGTTCCAATGATCTCGGCATCGGGGAATTCGTCGGCAAAATCGCTGGGAAGGCAGTGTAAGTCGAGCGAGAAGACAAGAGGACCACCAAGGCGTAGAGACGGGCAGGGGTAGAGTTTGGGGGAGAGGGGGAAAAGAAAAGGGGGGGGGGGGGGGGGGGTTGGTCATACATGGCCCAGATTCCTGTACCGGTGCCAACATCAAGGACTTTCTGCACGGGACATGGAAGAACCGAGGTCAGCTGCTGCGTATTCGTCCTGCGAGGGACTTCTGGAGATGGACAGCCTGGTCCATGGCACAAACCTTGATCTTGTCTCGCTCCAGCGGCGCAATGTAGAGCTGGTCTCCGAGAGCGATGGTGAGATTGTGGTGGCTTGCGACACCACTGTTAGCGAGTGTAACTCGACGTCATGATTAGTATTCCAGATCTTACTTCAAGTCCATCACCTCGCTCTGCTGCTCGTCGTTGGCAGCCCTATGGTCATGTTAGCGGGCATGTTGGGAACATGTATTGAAGCCTCGCGTTTGTCTGGAGGGGTCCTAGACTGAACTGTCCGCGCCGACTTCTTCTTCTTCACACACTCACCAGTACTGGAGATTGTTCATCTCGCTGTGATATCTCCGGCCATGGAGCGTTCTGTAGTTCAAGATTGTGGACGTGAGGGAGGCCGTCGAGCTCATGGTGTCGGAGCCGATGGCCGAGTCCGCGTCGTCGTCGTCATCTCTCTCCTGCAAAAGGTAAAAAACACATTTGTTGGCACCGTGGACTTCTCACTCAAAGCATCAACAACGAGACAGATTCGGGAGTTACATTGTTATGGGCCTCTGGCTCCCAATCCGAAAGGAGTCCTCCGGGGAGGACGATGTTGGCTGCTGTGGGGGCGACGGCACTGTCCTCTTGGTCGCTGTGCTGGAGCTTCTCGTCAAAGACTATATCGCCCGGCTGCGGCTCTGGTGACGGTGTCGACGAGGGACCCTCTCCTCGCTGCTGCAGCAGCTGTTGTTGCTGCTGCTGAGACAGTTGTGCTGTTGGTTGCTGGTGCTGCTGAAGAGACTGGGGTTGCGGGATCTGGGGCTGGAGCTGGGGAAGAGCCGTCCCGTTTGACGCCACAGCCGGCGTAGCGTCACCTGTCGGGACGCCGCCGGGCTTGGAGCTGAGACGCTTGATGAGACGCTGCATTTGGTTGGATGATCGGGTCAGGCGATGGACAAAGACGACCGGTCAATGTAGCAATGGTTCGCAATCGGATGGCAGTTCTGCTCGGACTACTCGTACTCGTGGGCGGCCGGCAGTTGACGGAGGACGGCGGAGGCTAAGAACGAAAAGGGTTTTTCCCAAGACGGGGGTGGGGTGGTCGAGGAGGCAAAGCTTGATAGTGGTGCAGACTTGGAAAGGCTTCGGGGGCCCTAAAGACAGAAATGGAATCGGTTGAAGACGTGGGACGAGGAGAGGAAGAACAAAAGGAAACAAACACACAGTCAACGAGGGCTCAAGGCAGACGACATGTATGAATCCAAGCCCTTGAAGCGGGAGCAGGATGAAAGGGGGAGAAAGGAGGGTCCCATCCATCGGAGACGGTGGCCTCGAGACCCCTTGTCCAGAGACGATCCATGGGGAGAAGGAGAGCGGGACCCCCATGATGTGCGATCCCCACCAAGACGAAAACAATCTAGAATGGGGATGGAATCCAGGGTCCCGATCCTGAAGAATGCATCTATTCCACTAGAGTCCTCGAGACTCATACAGACATGCTCGTACGACGAGCATGGGAACGAGCACCGTCCCGAGTACTTGTGGGCTGCACCGCTGGACTTTAGATGATGCCGGGCCGCGGGTCCCCACGCTCTCAGACTTGCAACAACAAGGGCCCGGTACCACGGTCTCCAAACACCCCTGCCTTCTGCATTCAACGGAGCCATCATGCCGGGATGGCATCTGGTGCGACTGCAGCCGTGCCAGCGATGGATTCGATGGGTTGGTGGTGGGGGGGGGGGGGGGGGGCGGGGCCCCTCCGGGGTTTTGGGGGGCCCCCGGGGGGGGCAATGTTG
>NIGB01000005.1:2511399-2547091 GCA_003055145.1 Escovopsis weberi
TCCCCCCTTCCCTCCCTCCTCTACTTCATCTTGATGTCAAGTCTCCTGCCAGAACAGAAAACGGTAACGCTCCGCGGTCCACGTTCATGCCCTTGCCATCAGGAACTTTCTTGGGCGCTTGTCAAAACGTACCGGCAGGCGGTGACCGGCCCGCCACGAGCCGGCGCCATTGCCGTCACTATTGCTGTCAGAGCCGGCTCTAGACCAAAGAGGTCCAATGCTAAGCACCAGCCGTACGGAGTACTATGTACTCGTACACGCTCTCTTCTGTGGCAACGTGAGCGTCGATTACCGGTACTCCGTATCATCCAACCCGCTAGAGGAAGACAGGGGCCGGCCGTGGCTGTTTTTGGTTCTGCCAACGCCGCGCTGTCACTCCGGCGTGCGGAGGGTCGCGTGAGATTGATGCTTTGCCGTCTTGAGGTTATCCGGCGACGATCTTTCTCCGCGAGGGAGCTGAACACCGAACTCCGCCGCACTGAAAGTCGGAGATTGTACGAGTACCAAGAGCAAGGAGACATTGCCGGCCTCGAAGGATCCACTGAGATCATGATGCATACATCTTGAAACAGATGAAAAGAGTCTGGAATGTTCAGAGACCCTTTCGCCCCAGGATCGATTGACGCATGAGGGTAAGAGCCTTGAGCGAGCTGGTGATTTTGTCTCCTGAGATCTCTGGCTCGATAAAAGGCCATGGCCGCTACTGCAAGGTGCAGGCCATATCCATACCAGCGCGGATCGTACTCGTACCTGAAATTATCAAGCGCGCTTTGCAACGTGTCGTCGTCTCCAAGAATCCTCCCCGCAGTCCCATTTCGCCGAAGACCGCTGGAAATCCCGGGTGGAAGACTGAATTTGCTCAGCATCGGGGGCCGGACAGCCGCTTCCGCATCTGATATCATATCCGCCGCCTTGACTTGACCTCGACGCGAACCAGCAGTGAACCCCATTTCTGCTCTCGCGGCATCTTGGCTTTCATGTCCGTGCGAAACACGGTATTAGCCTGTATGTGTGGCAGAGGAATAGCCATCTGAATCCTGATGTTAGAAGCGATCCATCTGCAGAAAGACCAATCAACCGTCACTCAATTCCATATTTGGCACGTCTCCGCCCCGCATCTCGGATTGTTTCCTATCTTTGGGCGCGAGGCCGAGCGCGGCATCGAATCCGGAGCGCGCCGTCCGGAGACCCAATGACTTTTCGGGCTCGGACCCGTGCATCCCTACCGCATGCTGTGCGACCGTCCGGATCTTGCACGGAAGGCTCGTGCAACGCGGCTCAAAAGCCTTGCCCTTTTTTCTTTGGCGTTTTGCTCTGCGGCTTGCTGCGTCAAAATACCTGTTCGCAAACGGTCAATAGTCAACGGAGTTCAGGCCGACACTCGGAATGGTCGGCCGCAGCACGCCGGAAGATGCCCATTGGCGAATGTTTATATAAAACGGGAAATTTGTGCTGATTCTAGATCGAACAAAGGTCAAGATGCGGTATACTAAGTCTTCCTGGGCCCGACGAAGACCCCTTGAAACGGGTTCCTCCCCCTATACCTCAGAAATGTCGAGAAATAAATGACGGCGTAATTGAACACGATGAAGCATATGAAAATCCCAAAGTCTCTCCAGATGTGCCGGTGAAAGATGCTGAATGACCTGCCGAACTGATCGCCCGTCGCGTACTGGCAGAACTCGCACAGCCCGTCCGCACCAGTGATCACGTAGCCTCCCGCCCGCGCGATGTAAGGCCCGACGTAGCTCTCGCAGCTCTGGCCCGGGGGCGCACTGAAGCGCGCGAACTCCTCGCTTTGGCAGCGCACGGGCTTGTCGTGGATCGAGGCGCCGAGGAAGCCCTCCACCAGGTAGTGGAAGGGCGAGATCCAGTACATCCACCTGCGCCAGAACGTGGGAATCTGGCTCGGCGGGACGACGACACCGCAGAAGGAGATGACGAAGAGAAAGAAGACGGGCACGAGCAGCGAGGCGAGTAGCTCGTTGGGCGCAAACGAGGCGATGGCCTGTCCGAAGCTGACGTAGTAGAGCTCGAAGAGGATGATGAGGAGAAAAGTGAAGCCGGAGACGAAGCCCGAGGTGCGCGTGCCGAATGTGCCCCACCACCAGCAGTTGAAGTAGATGCCGCCGGCGACGATGGCGTACGGGATCTCGACGAGCGTGGCGGCGGTGACCCACGCGAACCAGGAATAGATCTTGGCGTTGTTCTCGCGGGACGTGAAAATGTTGCGGGAGTTGAGGAAGATGGGCTGGAGCTGTTGGATCAGGGGGGGCGAGATGGTGAGAGTGATGAAGACGGAAAACAGCCGATTCTGGTAGTCTATGGCTGCGTAGCCGATGCGGAAGAACGTGAAGCAATTGAACAGGCCAGTCAGAATGTGGAGCATGAACTTCCCAACAATGTAGTTGGGCATGCGCCAGTAAGACACAAATGCTCGACGGACCACTGTGATTGTTTGGAGGGACAGAGGCGCCGCGTACTCTCGATCATCCTTGAGATTTTGCGAAGGCTCCACGCGCCGGCGCTTCTCGATGAGGTCCTCGATCTCTTCGCTGCGGGCCTCGTTCTCCTCTGAGCTGGCCCACACGTCGGCCCAGTCTTTCCCGCGGTAATTGGGATCTCCAGCGCCGATGACATCGAGCATGTACTCCGCTGGGTTCGCATCCGCGGGGCACTTTTTCGCACCATTAGATTCAAAGTACGTGATGAGGTGCTCGCTGTCCTGCCCGAGAGGGCCATGATACACGACTCGCCCGCCGGATTTGAGGAGCAGGAGCTCGTCGAAGTATTCGAACAGGACGGCTGAAGGCTGATGAATGGTGCACAAGACCGCCGCCCCTGCGTCTGCAAGCTTGCGGAGGAAGCGAACAATGTTGAAGGCGGCACCTGAGTCTAGTCCTGATGTCGGCTCATCCAGAAACATCAACAACTCGGGCTTGGAGGCCAGCTCCACTCCGATCGTCAACCGCTTCCGCTGCTCCTGGTTCAACCCCTCCCCGATCTTGCCGATGGTCGCGCCAGCAATGTCGCGCATCTCCAGGAGATCGATAATCGTTTCGCAATACGCGTACTTTTCTTCCTTTGAAACTGTGGCCGGTTGTCGTAGCAGGGCAGAGAATTGGAGGGCTTCCTGTACTGTTGCTGTCGGCTCGTGGATGTCCATCTGCTCTGCGAACCCAGTGGCCCGCTGGAAGGACTTTGGAAGAGGCCGTCCGTCGACGAGGAAGTCTCCCGTTACACTGCCAAAAGTGAGGCGTTGAGCCAAAGCATTAAGAAGAGTCGTTTTACCAGCCCCTGGATGATGATCAGCAAAACACGAAAAAAAAAAAAGGAAAAGAGGATGAGCGGAGAATTTGCCATACCTGAGGCGCCCATGAGTGCGGTCAGTTTCCCAGGCCTAACATAGCCTTGGACATCCTGGAGCAGTCTCCTCTCACCACCCTGGAAGGGGATCGTGTAGTTGATGTTCTGGAATGTAAATACCGTCTCGTTCTTGGCGATTCCCGTTTCCTTGTCTGCCTTTTCGTTCTTTGTCTCCTCGTTGGCGCCATGACCGACGGTGCTTGGGGCCCCGCGAGCTAACACCCCAGTTTCTTCATCCTTGGATTCTCTTCCGCCTGTTTCGATGGACTTTTCCACTCTCTGAGGCACCTGCCCTCTCTTGAATACCGTGATAGCCCCTCCGCCGGCGTTTGGCTTCTGAAGCTCGTTGCCAACGGCCGTCAGGAAAACGAAGAAGATGAAGAACCCCCAAAGAATGCCGAAATTCCTCCAGAGATGCGCCCTGGTGTACGTGAATGATGACCTGATGTAAGCCGCCCCATTGACGCTCGTTTGGCCAGGTTGGCTGCCTTGTAGGGTGCAGGACTGGAATTGAGGCATCGCACCTGGAAGATCCGGAACGAGTGTCGGGGGAACGCAACGCAGATTGAGTCCGGTGAATTCGTTGGATATGAGACATTCGAAGCCGTACTGGATCCAGTTGATCCATCGAAGCCAGCTCAGCCACGGACGCATGGAGCGAACGGGAATCAGATAGCCGGTATACACAACAAGGATCTGGATGGCCACGCCGGAGAAACGAGTTGCGGTATCGAGCGACGGGCAGAAAGCCGCCAGCGCCCTGAAAAAGGAGTATGTGACCATGGTGACCAGCCAGAGGATGAGATCGGCGATGAAGAACTGCGATGCTGTCCTCGAGAGATGCGACATGAAGTAGATTATGATGTTGAAAATGGTGACTTGGACGAAAACAAGGGGAACGTCGACGACTGTCTGCGCAATGGCATATGCGGCCGGTCGGTAGAAGGAGAAAGATTTGTGCTTCAACATGATGGGCTTGGATGCAAACGCCGCCGTCATCTCGGCCAACGCCAGCAAGGCATTGAAAAGCAACAGAAAGAAGAGCACTCCGCCACGGGGGAAAGCGCCCGCGGTCGTCGCTGGCAGATTGAAAAAGAGACTGCCGACAATGAGGCCCTGGAAGATGAGACCTCCCCATTTCCCGAACAGGGAAGCCGGGTCGCCAAGCATGATGAAAAATTGACGATAGGTGCAGGCGATCACTTGCCGGTAGAAGGGCAAGGTGTAGTTCCTCTCGGCTGTCTTCTTCGTCTGATTGGCGTGCCGCTGTTGAATCAAATCATCCAACTCCCCCTCAAACGACTCGATATCCTCCAGGTTCTCTCTGTAGATGTCACTGCCTCGGTAGGCCGCGAAAAAGTCGTCGGGGGAGCGCGGGATGCGGTCCTCCCACCCGGGGCGAATGCTCCTTTCGTTTTCGTCGGTCACAGAAGTGAGAAAATCCGCAGTCGTCCATCGCTCAGGGCAGTCGAAGCCGAGGCCCTGGAAATACAGCTTGGCCTTCTCGGCCGGGCCAAAGTAGAGGCACTTGCCGCTGTCGATGAGCAGGACCTTGTCGACCAGATCGTACAGCGACTCTCCCGCCTGGTAGAGGGAGACTGCTGTTGTCGTCTGGGCCATGTTGGTCATGGCTCTGATGGATCTGACGTACTCGAGGGCGGTGCTTGCGTCGAGGCCCTTGCTAGAGTTGTCCCAGCCCTGGATGGAGGCCCGAGTGATCATTGCCTCGGCGATGCTCACTCGTTTCCTTTCTCCTCCCGAGACACCGCGGATGAACTCGTTGCCCACTTTGGTGTTGAGGGTGTGCTCGATCCAGAAGAGCTTTGTCACTACCCGGAGAAACTCATTGACGTATGCCTTCCGACTCTCGCCCTCAAGTCTCGATTCTTTCCCCGGTGTGCGAGTTTCAAGAGCAAATTTCAGGGTCCTCTTGACGGTCAGCGTAGCATAGTGAAGATCGTCCTCTGGGTTGTAAATGACCTCGCCGCGAAAGCGTTTGGCCATTTCCGCGGCGCTTGTGCCGCCGTAATTGACATCGCCCTCGACCGCCTCGAAGCCGGATCGTTGGTTGCAAAACGCTTTGAGGAAGGTGGTGCAGCCGGATCCAGGACGCCCCAGCACGAGGAGCAATTCTCCCGGCCGCACGCAGCCGTCGAAATTACTAATCAGCTCTCTCACGGGAGGCTTCGCCGACGCAGCTTTGGGCCCCCGGGTGAAAAGGTTGTTGATCTTTCGTGGGAGGGCCAAGAAGATATCGCCGACCGTCGGTTGCAGACTTGCGCCGAGGCCAACTCCTTTGACAGTGAGGTTGCGGAAGATGACGCCGCTATGTCTTGTCCTCTCCTCTTCGCTCTGCTCTTTTCGCTCGTGTCCAAACATTCTGGACATGAGGCGCTCGATCTCGTGGGACTCGGCTTCGGTTCTGTCTTCGAAAGTGCCGGATGTGGTTGTTCGGCGACGTGAGAGGGCCTTGAAGAGATCATCTTCGGTCATCCCGGTTGCCCTCCTCTCCAGCCCAGATCGCGAAGCCTGAGAGGGTGTTGGCCTGATTGGGGCATGGCGAGGCTCGTCGTCCGATGAGGCATCGCTCCCGGACGATTCAACGAATTCTTCGGAGCTCCTCGCGTTTTGCAGACCTGACGGCCGGCGGTCATGTCTTGAAGGCCCGGGGACGGTGCCCCCCGGCGTGGCAGCTGACGGGTCCCAAGGAAATCCGGGATCGTCCATGATGCTTGTGGGGGATCAATCTCGAAGAAGGAAAGCCCATGTTCACCTGATTTGTGATGACTCCTGAAGCCCCATGAACCGGCGACAGGCAGCCTTCTCACCATCTGAATTGGAGACTGGCCGGACAATAAGCAATATCAGATTGGCGATGACGCAAGGACAAGAGGCCATCATTCGAATGGCAATAGCTGCAACGCCAAGTTCCGATCCCGCTTCGATCCGCCATGGCCTAAAAGCCCAGCGGTCGAAGCGGCCCGGCCGATGTTGACGTTGACGATGAATGACGACGGCATGGCTGGCTCCTAGCGTCATGCCACAGCATTCCGGCTTCCTGGTAGAGAACTCGATTTCAAATCGGATATTTGCTCCCGACTGCCTGTGGCGTTGATTAGTGTCTAAGATGCCACAAGCCGTCACAGCTCTCGCGATCTTGGACTTGCCAGTTGCTGTTGTGTTCTCGCCGCGATTCGCGTTGGTGACGCCCTCGGCCTTTTCCAAAGCGGAGGTGCAAAGAGGGGTGGGCACAGCTGGAGCTGGATGGCAGTCGCGAAGGCGCAGAAGCAGTTCAGGGTAGGACTTGCCCGATGCATCTGTGTCGGTTTCCCACAGCCAATCAGAAGTGTGTTCTGATCCGAGCCCTCGTTATCTCAGATTCCTGATGCATCTGACCCGAATAATTGCTTATCGTTATCTCTTTGCACTTATCCGAGTCTCATCTCGCTTAGGTAAAGAAAGTTTTCTCCCCTCACATAAAATCAGTTTTTCCTCGAAGAAAAATAAATTTCTACTCTCGCTTCTTCCTCCCCGTAACCCAAGCAACCGCGTCAAACTTCCAGTTCACCTCGCTGCGAAGCAAGGCTGAGCAGGATCACCATGCGTCCTCCATGAAGGAAACCACGTTTCTTCCATGAAGCAAATTACCTATCCCACCCTTTCTTTCCTTTGTTCCCATCAACGCCAGGGATGCATTTGATCCTCATTCGCCATGGCGAATCCGTCGACAACGTCGCCGGTGTGTACGCCGGCTCGCGCGACTCCGCGCTGACGTCTCACGGCGTCGTCCAAGCGCAGTGCACGGCAGAGCATCTCGCGGGAAAGATGGCTGTGCACTACGTCTTCTCCTCCAACCTGCAGAGGGCAGTGAGAACTGCCCAAGCGATTGTCGGGGAGCAGAAGCGAGTCCACCAATTCGACGGCGAAGTGGTGCAGCTGGCCTCGCTGCGCGAGAAGGACTACGGAAGTCTCGAGGGTGTCAGATTTGATAACCCGTTGAGGCGAAGGCCTGACGACTCGGAGACCAACAAGTCCATGAGGAGTCGGGTGGAAGAGTTCGTCGACGAGCACCTGGTCCCGCTGCTTGGCGTGGAAACTCCCAAGCAGACTTTCACCTGCGCCGTCGTCGCCCATGGCACCATACTCAACGTTCTTTGGCACTACCTGATCGATCGGACAAAGCAGTCCCGGTCGAACCTGCTGTCGGCCAGCACTCACGCGGCCCGAAACCCCGAGTTGCCTCGCGGCGCGGTCTTTTGGTGGAACGCGGGCATCACCGACTGCACGTTGTCGGCTCCCTCTGCGATGTCGGCCACCCAATGCCCTCAAAGGCCTTGGGGGTTCAGCGTCAAGTGGCAGAACAGCGTCTCCCACCTCAGGCACTTGAAAAAGACCCGTGGTGGGATTGGCAGTGCAGCTCATGATGATCAGCAAAGGACAATGACGTCTTTCTTCTCTCCTGCTGCCCGAAACCGCAGACAGGATGAGGGTGATGGCCCTCCACCGACCTCATCATAGAGTGAGTTTTCCCCGTTTATTCCTTTCATGCCAGTCATTTGCTTTCGTGATGAGACCAAAAGATTCACAGACCTGTACCGAATTTACTGTGGAAACAACTTTTGTCCAACCGCTGTCTGATACAAGCTTTCTCTGTTGCCTTTTTTTCTTCCTCGCCAAATGAATGTCGTATTCCTTGTGCTGACTTGTTTTGTTCAGATGACGTTCGGATAGAGTAATGATCTCGGTTCCAGTCTTCAGCCTGGGGAGAAGCCGGCTCAGATTCTTGATAGCGTAAAGCGTCTCGAATTTCGCGATAGATACTCGTTCTATGAATACAATTCAATGCAATTCTACTTGACAAGATCTCGACTCAACCATCTCATACATCTGTGCTGCCTTCATCTCGACCGGTAAACACTTTGTAAATCCTCTTGCTCACTGCTTGTCCTATCGTCCTGTCCGAGAAGCCGCCATCCCGGTTCGTACTTTTCCTCAAGTCTGCCAGCGTCGAAGATCCTCCGCGCTCCAGGCCTTTGACGAGCTTGCTCACCGTATCAAACTCCGCCGCGATGCCGTGCGCGATCGGCGCGGTGACCCTCACGATCTCCTGCAGCAATCGGACGTAGGTATCCTGCGCGTCCTCTCCCGTCCTGACCTGTCCGCTCTCCATGCAGAACCCCGCCGACGCAGTCGCCTCGTCGCGCTGCTTCTTGTACGGGATGGTCGAGATGTGCTGCGTGAATTGCACGATCCACTGCGCGGTGTCTAATTGCGTCTCCGTATGATGAATCAGAACCCCGTGCTCGACCTGCAGGCGCAGCATGGCGTCCTCGACGGTGTCCTCTGATATGTGCTCTTCGTTCGATGTCCTGTTTCGGCGCCGAGACTGCGTGCCGGCCGCGTCTGCGCCTTGACGGACGACCGAAGCGAACTGACGATTCCGTATGTTGCGATTCCGGCGTATCCACGCGTTCATACCCTGGATCATGTAGACCATTTCGTGGCCGGGGAAGTGCTCCTTGGTGCGCCGGACAGAGGAGTCCAGGTCCCCGTTCAGTGTGTCCTCGACCAATTCCTCCGCCGTGAGGATTGTCAAAGCATGCTTTTCTGGCTTGATCTGCAACGGCATGGGCTCCCATCGGCCCATGTCCTCGTCAAATCGGCTCTTGACTTTTCTGCGCCATTTGAAGGTGGTTCCCGCCGGGCTTTCCCAGTCGACAAACTGCACGCCCAATCCCCTTAGAAGAGTTTCCACTTGGACCTTCAAACCTGGCTCGATGCTGGCCGGGATCATGACGATCATTTCGGGCGTGGAGACCTTTTTGTCTGTCCGGACCTTATTCACCTCCGCTAAAGCCGCGGCACGTTCCTTTTCGCGTTTCTTGGCCTCCTTGGCCTGCTCCCTTTCCCTTTGCTTCCTCTCTTTCTCCACTGCTTTGACGGCCGCATTGGCATCGCGCTCGCGCTTTCTCTGCTCCACAGTCTTCTTGGGAGCAGCGTTTGGCTTTCTCCGCTTGCTGGCAATGTTGTCGCTTTGCGAGCGTTGGAGGGGAGAGCGAGGTTTCGACACCAAGAAATCGGCTATGTCTGGAAACTCGTCGTCCGAGTCTTGAACATAATCCGCGTCAGAGCTCAATTCGATCACTTCCCGATGACGGGAGTCAGGGACCGATTTCTGGAGAGATTGCTCGGGAGCTGAACTAGATATCGGATCCCAATCTTTCCGGCTGGTTTTCTTTGGATGATTCGTGAAGTTTGCTGAGGGCCCCCCAGCTTGTGGTTTCGAAATCGGAGAACTTGCAAAGGGATCAGACGAATCGCTGTGGACAGCCGTTGCTTCGAGTTCATTGGATGATCGAGTCGCGCGGGCTGGAGAACAAGCAAGAGTATCGGGGTCATCCCTCGAGAGATTATCCTTCTTTCGCAGATTTCTCAACGCAATCGGAGAGCTCAGAAAAATATCGGAGTTTGAAATGGCAGTCTTGGATGGTCGCTGAAGGCCGGTGGTGGAGGAAGCGCGAGTAGAGGCCTGACTCCGCAAACGCGACTCTCCCATGTCCAACGAACTCGTGAAGTCGATTACTTCAATACCATAACGACTGGCATCATTGAGAAGAGAGCTTCGCGATTGCGGCTGATGCTGTCGAGAAACCTCGGGTAACCCAGAAGGCGGGCGAGAAGCGGTCATCCTTTGGCTCGATGGAGTTTCTGATACTCGTCGTCTTTTCTGGCCTCTAGCCACAAGATCTGGAAGCTCATCACATGGTTGCAAATCGACCAGGACTGGTGAGGTGACGATGAGGTCTCTGCTACTGCTGGATGTTCCAACAGTGAGGGTCATCCTGTCCGACCGGCTGGCAGCCCGTGGAAGGGTCGGGGAGTGCGGTGCCAATAGCCGATCGAACCCTTGCTTGTCAAGAGGCGGTGGGCTCGACGAGATCAGGTCGATCACGTCGACCCCGTCGACAGCCATTTCTCGCTCTCAAAAGCTTTCCTGCAGACTGGGCAGCCTGGATGCCAGCATGTTTGGGTGGAGGAAGTGCCGCGAGACTCCCGAGATCTTGATGCATTTGAACAAAACACCCCTGCAGAAGTGCTGCGTCCGAAAAGCGCGGACAGACGCGAGGCGTGAGGCGCGATTGAGGCGCCAGATCACGTGAGCCCTGGAGACGACCCGTGTCGGGTCGCTTGCAAGTTGCAGCCATTCAACCAACTTCAATCAATCTCCTCACGATCACCAACCACTCCCGGCTTTTCTCGCGTTCTGTGATCGTTCCAGAAGCATCATCGTGCCATAATTGTTCCTCATTGGGCTCCTTTGTCTCCAAAGTCGGAGATGCGCAATTCTCTCCCAGCTGGAACTCGTGCCAATCTGACAGGAAGAAATCAAACTGAAAAATCTTTCCTTCGCCGATGGGTGTTTTCTCGCGATCGGCCACCAGCCACCTCGACAGCACTGAGAGAAGTTGCTGAGTTCGGTTGAAAACAAAAGTCTCCGAATGCATCGACAGTCGTCAAGACAGGCGCTCGAATCGTGGCGGTCACGCAAGCCTTCAGACACTGCCCTCGGTGAGAGAACTTGGCACAAACAGTACCCGATCTTGTCGGATAGGGGACCAACTTCTACCGGTAGTTGCCCTCATCCAATGGCCCAGGGCCCGTTGGCCTTCTTGATGAGGGCCTGCGCCTTCACGCGGCAGGCTCCCCTACCCGCGGCTGTCTTTAAGTTTCCCTGAAATACTCTGTGAGACTGGACTGCGGGATGAACTGAACGCCATGGACCCATGGATAGATTACCACGATTTCTGGCCTTTCATGACTACGCCAAATGGGGTTCGGACTCGTGCGATGATATGAACACTGAGTTCAGCTCCTCAATATGCGCTCCATCATTTGGATCCTTGATCAACAGAGGTCTAGATATCTCCGTCTCAACTCGGATCGCCTTGGATGCTGTGTGTACCTCACATGAGCGTTGTTTCCTTGGACAGGTCCCATTTTCGCGCAACGGCCGGACATTAGAAAAGCCCGTGTTCCATTCTCTGGTTCTTGTTGGTCCGCTGCCGGTTTGCGACATCGTTGGACTCCCCCCACTGCCCCAACGCTACTCTGTCTATATGTATGTACGAGGAAATGGCATTCAACGGTCAATGGCATGACCAAACATACTTCATATTTGCACTGCTTTTCATGGAGACCGCCCTGCCGTATCAGTCTTCGAATCAGAGGCTATCTTGGGCAAACCCAAGCCAGGCTGTTTTTCTGAGCATATCCTGATTTTCAAGCTCTACTGCGACTCGTGGCGCTCCTCTAGAGTAAGACTGCACTCCGTATTCCGTACGTTCGGACGGGCAAACATCTACTCCGTAATCAATGATGTCTTTGTGGGCAACCCTTTTGAGCAGCGCTAACTCCGATTCAGAATTGCAGCCGGACCTTCGGAGCACCATCATAGCCTGGGCTCATCGAGGTGCCCACCACTCCGTTCGTGCAGATTGAGACTACGGAGTAGTAGCATTGCGATGAAAGAGCCTGCCGGCCATGGACGTCTTGCGGATCTGCCCGCTGAGCTTGATCTCTCTGCTAATGCAGGCAGGACTTGTCGGTGGTCCGTTAATGGTATCCGGTCAAATCGCAATTGATCTCTGTCCAACTTAGTATGTACATACATATAGTACGGAGTACGGAGTACAGGAAGTACTACTGAGAGGCCGGCGAGCATTGCGTTACAATATGGATCTGTGATTTATGCACGCTGCAACGATAATGAGATCCCGCCGGCTCGACAGGCAACATGCGCATGCCGGGGTCTAATGCAAGGTACGGCGAACTGTCCTAGAACGCCAGTCAGCTGCACATGCAAGCTTTCTTTCCCCCCTACAGTGCAGCTAGGCATCCGAGGATCTTGCCTGTCTCGAAGCTCTACTCCGTACGGAGTACTCCGTACTAGTATTGGCCAAAAGGTTTTACTTCCCTCGGATATAGCCCAATGTTCCAGGCTGTATTGTTCCTCGACAGCTGTAGATTCGCTTATTTGAAGTTGGCCGGTTGCACGGAGTATGGAAACGTAGTGAATACATGCTCATACCCCAAGTAAATAGAACGCTACTACATCGAGACGGTCAATCCATCGGACTGCACGGAGTACTCTGTAGACTCCAAGCGTATGCGCAATATGGATACTCGGAACAAAATCCGGGAGAGACTCCTCCGTACTCCGTAAGTAGGGAGGACGGAATACTCCGGACGTAGTGTATGGGTTGAAATGAAGACATCTCGCGACATCTGCCATGTGCGAGAAGATGCTTTCGAGTCATCAAAACATGTCTCAGCCTCCGTACTCGTATCCCATACGGACATGGAGGTGGCATCAATGAACATACATTGATAGGATCACTTAATACGTGTTCATGATTCTCTGGCTGTGTTCGATTTGGGTCTACGGAGTATGCCTCGCATCCTTGTGCGGGAAACTCCTTCCTCTCTGATCGCTTCAGCTTCGGGAGGCCCCCGAGCCTCTTAGGACATCGATTCTATTGTCCACCCATCCGACGGATCGATCCATCAATCGATGATGGATGGCGGGCACGATGCCCACACTGTGCTCGCCGGTCCTGATACCGGGACCCCACGGACGAGCGCCATAACATCCACCGGTAAATCGTAATAATCCACTAGTAGATACTAGTTAGTTATCTACTTTTTAGTATATACCTATAGGACGCCCCGCCATACTAATTATACCTTATACTCTACTAATCAAAGATATCCTACATCTACCCTTAAAGTACCTCTAGGTACTATATTAACTGACTATACGCTAGTGTTAATAAGGCTTACGTAATTATATAAAAAAAAATTCTTATAATATAGTCTTTTAGTATTAAGGCTGTATTTTTTTTTATTAAGATTAGCCCTCCCTTAAGGCCTTAGCAGTAGTTATAGCTATATCCTAGGCCTATATAATAGCTACTACTACTACTATTAGCGCTCCTATATAAAGGGGAAGAGAACCTAAGAATTATATATATTTATATAGGAAAATAAGGCATTTTAAGTATATATTCCTAGGCTTAGAGGTAGGATCTAGGGCTAGAAGGTTAGCGCCTAACTTCCTAGAATCGCCTAGCCACTAACTTAGGCCTAGCCTAAAGGGGGGGGCTCTTAAAAAAAAAATATTACTATAAGATTAAAGCTATTCCTATAGCCACTATACTATACTACTATAGCTCTAGCCACAGCTACTCTAGCTAATATTTAAGTTACTATATTAGCTATAGCACTTAATCTTATAGTATATTAAATTATAACTACTTAATAGCCTACCTTTTAATAGGCTATATTATAGCTACTACTACCCTTCTTATTCTTTTTTTTAAAGGTATTATAGCGGCGCTATTAGCTAGATTTAGCTCCTTAATTTTAAATATACTAAGGAGCTAGCCTGTTAACGCTTTAAAGGGTAGTAGATAAACTACCTTATTATAAACTTAATATATAATTATCTCTAGATCTAGCTTATAGTGCTTATATAATCAAATTTCCTACTCTTCTTATATAAATTAGTATAAAGTTAAGGGAATTAAAAACTAAATCCTTACTATAAATAGCTTTAAATACTAGTAAGGGTTAAGATTATAAAGCTTAAGTTTAATAACTACCTTAAGCGCTATTAAAATTCTATACTAGCAGGGCAGGCCCTATTAAATCTAGAAAGCGCCTATATATACTAGCAGTAGCCACTAGCGTAGCTTAAATATAGTATACGCCTTCTTACACTACTTTAATAGCTTCTTTATTAGAATATAGCTAATTTAATATACTAATTTTACTAAGATAGGAAATTAATTATATTTTATAAGGCGGCTATATATATCTTACTAAAAGGCCTTATTAAATTTAGCACACTAGGCTAGCTATATTTCCTAGATCTATATATATAGCTAGAAAAGGTTAGTAAAGCGATTATATAAATACCCCTTTAGCTTACTATTAGAGCTCTCTAACTATAAGGTTACTATTAGGCTATAATTATAATACTAATTTATCATAAAGTATATAAATTAGAGTCTTTTAAGGAGGTATATTATCTTAAGGTAGTTAATAATTACTATATAACTTTAATTAGTATAAATTTATACCTTAAAAAATAAAGATTAGGGATAAAAGGGATTAGACTTAACTAAAGATAGAACTTATTATAAAGATACGCCTAACGCTTAAAAAAAACAGCCTTTATAACTGCATATATTAAATCTACCTAGGCTGTAAGGATACTATCTACTATTATAGTAAATTTATATATACCTTTAGCGCCCCCTAGTAGTAGTATAGCTACTATCTTAATAGCTTAAGATATAGCTATACTAGTATCTTTAGCGGCCTCTATAGTGTTATTTTTAGCTTTAGATTCTTTATCTTTAACAATAGCAGCGGCACTCTTTAGCGCGCAGGCAGTAGCGCGCTAAGCCTAATCTTCCTTTACCTAGCCTATTAGCTTATAGCCTACAAGAGTACTAACCTAGTGCTTCTTAATATAAAGCGTAATATTCTTTATAATATACTAGGTATAAAGCTACTACTATATATCTAGAAAGACTTAAATTAAAGTGTTTTTAAGCGCTAAATTAAAGTTAGTTAGGATAACTTAGGGCATTAGAATACCTACTTTTATAATAGCTAGTAAAAGCTAACTAAGGAGCTAGGCAAAGGCATTACAGTCCTCTCTAGCGGCTAGCCTAAAGCCACAGCTAAAATTTATATATAGCAGGGTAACGCCTATAATCTAGAGTAGTAGTATATTAAATTAATTAACCTTATATATATTATCTATTATTAATAGCTTAGGGCTATATTACTAATCCTTAATATTAATTTTATATATTTAGAAAAGGCGCTATAGCTTTCTAGACAGCCTATAGTTAACGCTATAGTAAAAAATTCGCTTATTATCTTAAAGAATTTTTAAAAAGGCCTACGTAGAGGAGTAAGGCCTATATTACTCTTATTAAAGCTAATATTAAAGGTAATAGATATTATTAATATTAACTAAAAGAGAAGAATAATTCCTAGTTATTTAGCTATAGATATCTTTTACTAAGGTATACCTTAACTTAAAGAGGTCCTTAATAAGTATTTTAATATAATTATAGCTAAATTCTAACTAGGTTACCCTCTAGAGAGAGGTAGATATAGAAGTTGTCTTAATAAGGGTATAGCTATAGCTTAACTCCTTAATATTAAAGAAAAAGAGATTAATTTTATAATTATATTATATACTAATAAAGAACAGGCAATTTATCTTCTTTATAAAGGTCTAATATTAATTAGTATTTTTTTTCTATTTTTTATAGTACCCTCTAGCCTAACAGGCTACGTTAATAATCCACTTACCCCTAGTTAGCAGATTAGACCTCTTCCTACTAATATAAAAGCTTTAGGCTACCTAAAGCCATATAAGCTTATTAAAGGCCTCTATTTTTAAGGAAAAATAGTAATATAGTAGAATTATAATATATATTTAATTTAATAATAAATATAGGCGGTAGCGAGCTTAGGTAGTGTTACTATACAGGCAGTGTTATATAGGTAGGTATATATAAAAGAGAGAGAGAGGTAGCCTTTTCCTTTAATCTTATAATATATAATATAGTATTATATTAGCCTCGCTTTACTTTAACTAAGGTTATATAATACCTTAGAATACTTATTAGTAGTAGTCTATTTACTAGCTTAAGGCTAGAAAAGTTAATATAGTACCTAGAGGTACTTTAAGGGTAGATATAGGATATCTTTAATTAGTAGAGTACAAGGTATAATTAGTATAGCAGGGCGTCCTATAGGTATATACTAAAAAGTAGATAACTAACTAGTATCCACCGGTGGATTATTACAACTTACCGGTAGATGTTATGGCGCTCCCCACGGACTTGGACAGGCTCTAGCCCCCGTGGCTAGTGCGGGCACGGGCCGCGACCCAAACCAGGCGTAGCCGAAAGCATCAACTACTACGGAGTAGGGAGTTATTCCAATTGATTGATCCATCAACGTGTCGGTAGGTCGAGCTTACAGGAGATACTGTGTACTGTGTATGTAGAGCTCCTTTCTGATAGGCTTCTGTTGGCGATGACGGGATTGAGGCTCCCGGGACCTACTCCGTTCATGCATCTCGAATCCAACTAGGCATTAAGCTCGAGATTAAGGACCGGTCGTGAGAGCATCGGGATGGCGGCGAGCGTTTCGTGCTCGTTCCAGGCAGCAGATATCGAGGAGCAGACTGCAGCGGGCCTCTGGCAAATACCAGAACGGAGCTCGCTTTTTCGACACGTGAACTTGAACTTTTTGGAGTTGAGCGATCGCACGGGGAACTCGAATGTACGTGGACCTATCTCTAGGTTAGCCGTACTCCGTACATAGAACACATATATGCAGTGAGGTTCAATGTGCCCTCGATGCTGTTGACAAGATCTGAGCACCGTTGCTGAAGCGAGGACGAATTCAGCGATCAATGGATTTATGAGTTTCCTGTCCGTCTCAGGTGGACTAGAACTGATCAATCCATTTACCACTGCAGGATCACACCATCCAAGGTTCAAGAGGCAAGGAGGCCATCCCTCCCTCACAGACTCCACTGCGGTGCAGCCCGCGTTGGTGGCCGCAACAGGTGCGCGACACAGTGTGCCGCAGTCTCTGTAGTACTCTACTACTAGTACTAGTAGTGTACGGAACAACGGAACACAGAGGTATTCCGTACCTCTGACAAGACTTTCAAGTTGAATTGATGGAGACGTGCATCAATGATTGAATCCTTTCGGCGCGAACTCACTCCAGTTCGCGATCATGGACTCGGGAAGAAGGCGCGGGAGGGGGCTGACCAGGTGGTACGGAGTACCTGCACGTAGGATCGGACTCCCTCGTATGTACTCCGTACGGCGACCGTTGCTCCTTCTCCAGGATGGATCAATCGATTTGGCAACTTGAAGAGCCCTGGCAAGAACCCCAGTCATGATGGCCCGGGGGCCCACCTTCCTCCCCAGGTCTCCGCGCAGCGACGCGGCTCCAATGGTTGAACTGGAAGTCGCTGGACCATGGATTGATGGATTGGATTGGCATGGATCTGTTACCCGTATGCATTTTCATTTTGTAGGAGGGATTTTCACTCCTTGCTCATTCGGTTGATCGATCAATCAATCAATCAATGCCTTGCTCGCCATCTTTCCCCTCTCCTCTCCACATCCGCCTCCCCGCGACTTGACTCAGAGATGCTCCGTACTCCGTATCAAATTCAATGATATTGTGCGGACCCATACCTTCCTGTATCCATCATCGACATCCATCGCCGCCCATCGAGCTTTGAGGTCAACGTCGAGGACCACCAGGCCGAGCATTGAAGACTTCGCTAGCTACTACTTAGTAACGTACGAGTCCTACGGAGCACTACTAGTAGTAGAGCACATTGTTTGCTCGTTGGATGCGATTGGCACGTGCGAGCAGGATTATCCTTGAGGCTTTTTCGCCGTTTATGAGAGCAGCCACCATCTCGGTCCAGGCGCTACTACATGTATTCCCTCATTTCGATCCCTCGGATTGGCCCAGGGCCTCGTTAACCACCACACTGCCCTTCTCGTGCTGTTTGCAAAGATCAATCCGGGGGACAAGCGATTTAACTTCAACAACTCGGCGCGGGGGTCTGAACGGTAGTAGTAGGCAGCACGGCCTCTTTGCTATTTTCCATCCGCCTCGTCTGAGCCGTCGGGGGCTACTACTCCGTACCGCACCTCCTCATCCCGCTTCGATCCTGTTTCTCCCACCCTTCCATGCTTCTTGTCCATACCCGCATCTCCTGCAAACAGGGGCCCCTTTAACGAGCACGTACATACTCTGTAATTCACTCCGTGGTAAGGAGGAGCACGTCCTGCACATTCAGCATCGCTTGGCAGTACCCCTAGTGCTCAATACGAGTACATGCTCCGTACCGGAGTACGAGTACTGGCTGATCTCGTTTCCTCTTCCCCATCTGCTTTTAGCACCCAGGCCCATCGCGAGATGCCTCGCTTGCTGTCGAGCCCTGCATGTCCTGCCCCATCCCATCACATGCACGTTAGGCACAAAAAACCGGAGCACTCCGTACTCGGTTGCGGAGATCCTACTACTATCGATCCCCCAATGACTCGATCTTCCCTATAGTACTACTCCGTACCTCCTCTGCTACATATCAAGTATGAACGGTACCCCGTACTCGCAGACGGAGTACATGCTGCTTTCTGTGACCCGTTTCCGTCCATGCAGTTGATATATATTGTATGCGGAGAATTCTGCAGGGCCATGCGCCGCTCCGGGTCTTATTTTCATCTATCGATCTGTCCCTCTTTTCTCTAACAACGAGTCCTTGTTAGGCAAACTGGTCGAGTCGATCGAGGCGAGACAAAGACATGCGGAGTAAGATTCGGAGGATCGACGACACGCTCATCAGCCTCTCTTCTCGCCCTCGCCCTCGCCCTCGCCCTCGCCCTCGCCCTCGCGCTCGCTCGTCGGAGTGGGCACGGAGTATCCGCCCCGATCTTCATCTGACCCTGTCGGCCACTGCCCTTTCATACGCCCAACCTCCGATCCACTTTCTCTGACCAGAGCCAGATCCTGGTCGCCAAACACAACGCGCGTCTGCACCGTGCAATCTGCCGGCCGGTGGGCTTCCAGACACGGGCCCCAGGTCCTTGCGCTTTCCTGACCGGAGAGCACGAGCAGCTGGGGTGTTGACTAAGATTGAGTGGCTACCGCTGTTGTTGGCTCCGTCTCTCGTCCTTCCGCGCCTTCTGCCGGTATCATGGCAAGCTCGCCGCCTGCATCACCTCCGCGCAAGCCTCCGCGACCTCTCAGTGCAATAGTCAGACCTCAATCCAGGACCAATAGCCGGTTGAGTATGACGAGCAAGAACGGAGGCGAAAGCAGAGCCTCGGATGAGGAGACTCGGACGGCAGTTCGCGTTGGTATGCTTGATGCGCCTCTCTCCCTTTTCCTCCGAGCCTCTCCCTCCCCCCCCCCTTCCCTCCCCTTCGAAACTCTTCGTCTCTGGTATGGCACGTCTCGCTGACTGATCTGGCGTTTCCGCTTCACTTCCAACCTTCTAGCCGTCCGAGTCCGACCTGCACTGAAACCCGAGAATCCGGGCTATGACGCGATTCCTCAGCGCTTCCAGCGCTCCATGGTCCAGACCACATCGAACACGAGCCTCTCCGTCGACTCTCCCCAAGGGCGCAAGCTCTTCGTCTTCGATCGCGTCTTCGGCCCCGAGGTGATGCAAGATGGAATCTGGGAATACCTTTCCGATAGCATCAACGCTTTCACCCAGGGCTACAATGTCTCGCTACTCGCATACGGCCAGTCCGGCGCTGGGAAATCGTACACGATGGGCACTGCTAGCCCCGATGGCGACATGTCGAATATGGGTAGGGAGGAAAATGCCACTGTCCCAAGACCGCGAAGAAATCTCCATCGGCGTGATCTGACAATCTAACCAGGGGTGATTCCTCGAGCTGCCGCCGCGCTCTTCGAGAAGTTGGAGGTACAAAAGAAGAGCACCGGCACCGGCCACAGAAACAGCACCGCCAGCAACTTGGGGAGTCTTCGAAATCCACGGTCCTACGCGCAACAAAACCAGCTCGGAGATCGCAACTGGTCGCTCAAGGCCACATACGTGGAGATTTACAACGAACAGCTTCGCGATCTGCTGGTGCCCGAGTCCACGCCCCTTGGCGAGCGAACCTCTGTTGCCATCAGAGAAGACGTCAAAGGGAACATCATCCTCACCGGATTGCGACAAATCGAAATCAACTCCGTCGAGGACATGCTCAACGCGCTTGAATTCGGATCCACCATTCGCCAGACCGACGCCACCGCCATCAATGCCAAGTCGTCTCGCTCTCACGCCGTCTTCTCCCTCAACCTCATCCAGAGGAAGAGCAAGCTGGGTGCCACGGTGGACAGACGACTCTCTATGCCAGTCGAGGCCATGACCGGCCAGGACGCTTCCGTCACGACCGACAGCAAGCTCCATTTTGTGGATTTGGCGGGGAGCGAACGTTTGAAGAACACCGGAGCGCAAGGCGAGCGAGCCAAGGAAGGCATCTCGATCAACGGTGGCCTTGCCGCTCTGGGCAAGGTCATCAGTCAACTCTCCTCTCGCAACGCCGGCGCGCATGTATCTTACCGCGATTCCAAGCTCACACGTTTGCTTCAAGACTCTCTAGGTGGCAATGCTGTGACGTACATGATTGCTTGCGTGACCCCCGCCGAATACCACCTCAGCGAGACATTGAACACGGTGCAATATGCTCAGCGCGCCCGCGCCATTCAGTCGAAACCGCGCATTCAGCAAATCGAGGAGGGGGACAAGCAGGCCGTCATTGACCGGCTCAAAGCAGAAGTCGCTTTCCTGCGGGAGCAGATCCAGAGCGCCTCAAGCCGGGTCGACAGCCCGCGGCGCGCCTCGCATGGCTTGGTGGAAAGATCGGAGCGGCAGAACGAGCGCGAGGTCGAGCTGCAGAATCAGTTGCTCGACGCACAGGAAAACTACAACACACTCAATCAGAGGCACGCCCGGCTCATCGCCGAGATGGCCAGAGCTCGAGATCACGAGTCCGAACTCGAGCTCCAGTTCGGCAATATCCGGGACAGCAGCGCCACCGATCGATTGAACCGCTCAAATACCTTCGCAGCCGCCGTCGAACAGGTCGTACTCGAGTACGAAAAGACGATACAGAGCCTCGAGCAATCTCTCTCGAGCACTCGCACAACCCTCTCCAACACGGAGACGAGCCTGCTCGAAAAGGAGACCAAGTGTGCCTACATCGAAACCATCAACGCCCAGCTACAGTCAAGGTTGCAGAAGGTCATGGACCGAGAGGCGAGCACGGAGAACTACCTACACGACCTGGAGGTCAAACTGGACGATCACACGAGCGGAGAGGAGAAGAACGCTGCCATTGTCGCCGAATTGCGCAAGGAAATGTCTCGAATCCGAGAAAATGAAGCCTCTTGCGAGGAATACATCTCCACCTTGGAGGAGCGTCTTGCCGAGGCCGACCAGGATGCCGAACTGATGCAGCGCGAAATCGATAGACTGGAGCAAGTCGTTGAACGCCAGAGAAGCCTCGGGAAGCTGGACACCTTGCTCTATGAGCTTGACCACATAGCCGAGGCCAAACCCGGAGACCATGGGGAGACTCGCGGCATGCCCTCGGTCGATGGGATGATCCTCGACGCATCGCAGACGGACGGCGAGAATCATCCGACGACCGATGATGACAAGGACGCGGCCCTTGCCTCCGCCTTGGAGGTTATGGAGGACCAGACTGCCCTGGTCGAGCAATTGCCGACTCTGTATGAGTCTACCATGCCCGGCGCGGACCCGAGTGCCATCCTGGCCTCCGAGCTTGCGGCCGCGACGAATCAGGAGCTGCTTGATTTGCGCTCTGCGCATGAGACTGCGGTTCAAGATCTCACCCTGCTTCAAACAAAGTACGAGGAGGCAATGGCGAAAATGGCCGAGCTTCAGGATCTGCTCGACGAATCTCGCCACGCGGTCCGTTCTGATGATTCCATCCTTTCCGTGGCCGAGCCGGCCGAGGCGCGTCCTGCTTCCTCCCAATCCGAGATTGGCTCTGTAGGCAAGGATGAAAGCCAATCCACCGTCTCCCAGTCTCTGTCCTTCGAACTTTCCTCCGCCATCGGCTCTCCCGCAACCATCGACACTTCTCACGCAGAAATTGAACCCGAGGAAGTCACTCCAAGGACCAGGCCCGCCGTGTCTGACGATGTCGCTGCCAATGAGACAACAACGACAACGACGACGACGACGACGACGACGACTTCTGCCCTTGAAGCCGAACTTGAGAGACTGACCATTCTGGTTGAAGAACGAGAGGCCACAGAGAAGGAATTGGCGGCGAAGCACGCTGAGCTGGAAAGCCAGCATAGCCAGACCCTGGACACCGTCGAGGAGCTCAAGGCCGAATTGTCTAAGGCTCGGTCGATTGATGTTCCTCGGATCATTCGCAGGAAGTCAAGCCAGAACGCTCTGGCGACGGACCGTGCCACCCGATCGTTTGCCTCCTTGCGCAGCCTTGTTGCCGAGAACCTCCCTGGCAAGTCGGAGGTCATTGACAATTTCGAGCTCAACATCAACGCGGCCATGCATGAGCTTCAATCTCGCGGCGAGCGCATCCAAGAATTGGAATCGGATCTCGCGGCGACGAAGAAGGAGATGGAAAGTAAGATGGCCATCATCTCCGGCTTGGCGCGCGAACGGTCCAGCCTGAAATCCTCTCCGGTCGAAATGTCAATGATCGCCACCTTGCGTGACCAACTGGAGCAGAGCGAGAAGCAGATACACGACATGCGCGAGAATCATGCTACGCGGGAGAAGGCGCTCACGGATGAAGCCGAGAGCCTCCGCCAGTCCCGCGACATGTTCGCAGCTGCGGCGCCCAAGGAAGGTGAGACTGGCTACGACGAGGCCATCTCGTCTCTGCAATCAGAGCTCAGGAGCTGGGAGAACAGGCACAGGGCTGCTCTCGAGTCGATGTCGAGGACCGAGAATGAGATGAAGGCCACCATCGAGGAGCTAGAGAAGCAGCTGAAGAAGAAAGAGAGCGCCGAGGACGAGAAGAGCAAGGATCTGATCAACTCTCTGCGGAACGAGATCGAGATGTACAAAAAAATCATCGATGGCAATGCCATGAAGGTCGCCGAATTGGAGTCCACTCATCTGTCCACCAGGAGCCAGATTGAAGAGATGGCCAAGGCTCACAGTGCCATAGCTGCCGAGGCGATGGCTCGCCACGGAGAGCTCACATCCAAGCTGCAGGAGCAGATTGCGAGCCACGAACAAGCCACAAAGGCGCATCAGGAGGAAATGGAGCTCCTCAGAGCAAGCCACGCGGAGGAGCTCTCCGAAGTCCGCAGCAGCGAACAGCGCGGATATGAGCAGCGGCTCGAGGTCTTGATGGCGGAGCATGCAGAGTCCATCCAGGCCCTTGAGATGGAGCTTCGGGATGGCAGGGACAAGCTCCTCTCGATCGCGAACCAACTTGCTTCGGTCTTGGGCGTGGAAGTCGCAGTCGATCAGATCTCGGAGCACATCAATCGTCTGTCTACTGCTCATCAAGAGGATCTGAAGGAGTCGCGCAGGAAATCTGACGAGGTTTTGGCCAACGTTGCGGAGCTCACTGCCACCAGCAGCTCGCTGCTTCGCGATCTCGAAGCGACCAAGGCTTCTTTGATCGAGATGTTGCCTGACGGTGGCGATGCCAACGCCTCCCTGATGGACCACATCTCCGCCGTCAAGACCAGGATGGCTGATCTCCAGAGCAAAGACCAGAAGAACAACCGGATGATCGAGGAGCTCGAGGAGCAGCTGCAGCAGAACTTCGACGAGGTTCAAGTGACCCACAACCGACTGAGCTCCCTGCAGTCGGAACGCCAGCTCCAGCTTGATGAATTGGCATCAACACGAGAGAAGCTTCAGGTTGAATTGAATGGCCTTCGCGAGGAGCACGCATCTCTCCAGGTGAGTCGTGCCCCTGAGGTCAGAGAGGAAGGAGAACACATGCTAACCGATGTCAGGCTAAATACGACGAGATGGCCGCGGACGTGGACGCCAAGCGATCCAGCTCGAATGCCACGATCCGGAAAAGTCCCTCAGTGACGTCCCTCCCGTCACCACCGCCGGCTGGTCCCCTGCCGCCGCTGCCCAACAACGGCTCAGGCGGTGGAACGCCTGGGTCTCCATCATCAACCCGCCCCGGCAGCAAGGATCACACGAACAGTCTCTCGCAGGTCAACGATGACCAGGAAGCCAAGCTCCAGGGCCTCCAGAAGCAGCTGTACGCCGAGCGTCAACTCACGCACACGCTGGAGGAGGCCCTCGAGGACCTGGAGAAGCAGTCCAAGAAGGTCAAGACGGATGCAGATGCCTGGAAGAAGCGCGCTCAAGAACTCGAGAATGAAGTCAAGGAGCTGAAAGAGAAGAAGGTGGAGCCGGTGCAAGACAACCGATGGAGCATGCAGGCCGTTGAGGAAGAACGAAAGAAGAGACAAGCTGCCGAGGCGGCAACGAAGCAGCTGGAAGAGAGAATGCACGCCATCAACAAGAACAAGAAGAAGAAGGCAAGCCTGAACTGCTTCTAAGCCGGCGCCCGGCGCCGACATGATGGGCGACATCCCACCGCACACAGCAAGCTCAAGGCTCCGAGGACTATACCCCTTCAATGCGCCTTGCCAGGCTTCGATGCAAGCTGTTGCGTTGTCCTCTCCAGCACCCGTTTCGGAGATGCGCACGATACCCATCATGATCTCCCTCAAATGTTGGTTTTCTCACGATTGTCTCATGATCATTTGGAATGGGTTCAGCGGTCCTCACTTTACATGATATTCTTTTTAGAGATCTCACTCTTCTGTTTTTTTTTTTTTTTGATATATTTCCCGCGTCTTTTTTTACCCCTTCCCCTCTTCATTTCGTTTTCCCCCTCTTAGACAAAATCTCCCCATCTTGCACTGTGGACCTAAAATCATGGAAGTCCCTCAGTACGATTTTGGAGCGAGTTGGCCGCAAGGACCCATTTCCTGCGCAACTGTCCCGAGGCGATGTTGATTGATTGGGCTCGCGTAGCTCGATGGGATCCTGCAAAGGTACTAATTGCTTCTCGTTATATACTCCTCTATGCTATTTACTGTCATGTTCTTGTTCTGATTGGCTTGTTCTTGTTTTGTGATTCCCTTTTGCAAAGAGAGATGGAAGAAAGGGGGCTTGTGAGGAGGTACATGGGGGACAGGAACTGGCGGGTGAGGGAGGTTCTGGGTGCTTTTGAGGAAGATGTAGTGCGGTCAAGACTGCGTGGATCGCGTGGCGTGGCGTGTGGTTGGTTCCTCTGTATCGTGTTGTTAGACCTGGCCCTAGAGGATGTAGACTGGAAGATGAGGCGCGAAACTTGGGCTTGGAACCGCTGGCTTCTTTAAGTCCAACTGGGATCGTAGACTCAATTCGAGCTGTTGACATGTTGCTCCTAATGTCCATTTGGCCGTGCTGCTGACCCTTTGACTTGTTGGCAGTGATGCTGACGTGTGTTGATGCCGAGAGGTCATCGCCAATACCGATCTAAAAACGAAGCTGGTGGCAGTATGGATGGTGTCCTGTCTATAAGTCTTGAGGTAGGGCCTGTGGGAACCAGCCGTACACATCGAGGGAGACGAAATACTCGCCCAGGGCGCCTTGTGTGACTTCAACGCCCTCGGCTCTTAGGGCTTCGGCTTGGTTCTGGGACGCGGAGGGTTGAGACCGCGGAGAAATGCCGCCCTTGGAATTGATGATGCGCTGCCACGGGACATTGGTGTTGTTGTACGGCGCTGAGGGATCCGTGGGGAGGTGCTTCAGGCAGATGCCTATTTGTCGAGGACGCTCGGCTGGAGACTTGTCAGCCTTGCCGGATATATGTGATTTCCAGCTTGCTTCTCACGGTCTCTTGGATGAGACTCAGGGTTGAAGGACTGAGATAGTGGTGGCAGGGACTTACGCGTGCCGATGAGGGCGGCGATGTGACCATAGGTAGTGACTCTGCCGGTGGGGACTTGCTGGACGGCTTGGTAGACGGCGTGGAAGAAAGCCTGGGCCTCGTCGGAGCGAGGCATTGTTCCTGAGACTTTGGGGATGAATGTAGAACGGGAATGATGATGGCTTGTTGAAGATGAGGAATTGAATGAAAATGGATGGTGAGCGCCTCATCTGGATTTGAGCTGAAAGTGGGCGATTAGTCATTGACAGACCGAGCGGCTTGAGAGAGTCACCGTGCTTTTTGCTTTGGACAGGCGGTGAGTTCGAGATGTGGAAAGAAGAAGGAGGGAATCTTGTATTCTACTCTATGCGCTTGGAGGTCTGGTCTACATCTAATTTCCTGTATCACTCTAGAGAATCCGAGTCGAGGACGCCCGTCTCGACAGCCACCTGCATCAGCTCGCCGACCACCAGGGCAACATCGTGAGTCTTGATGGGCAACCTGTGGTTGCCATCCCACTGGACCAGCCTCGCCGTGCCCTCTGCGCAATACTTTTCGAAGAGGAGCCTGTGCTTGTCGATGCCCGGGTCCTGGAGGCCGTGGACGTGCAGCGTCGGGATGGAGAGGAGGTGCTCGCCGTGCTTGTTGCTCGCGGGCCACGGATCGGAGGCGCCGTCGGGGATCGGCGGCACGCTCAAGCTAAGATGCGCCGCGTCGACCATGTGCGGCGGGACGACGCGGGCGCGGGGAGACTCTGCTCCGTCGTCGCGGGTGTCGAGCACGACGACGGGCGCGCTGCCGGCCATGAGCACGCCGAAGCGGAAGTCGGCGTCCGGAAGGGGCCGCGCCTCGGGGGGCTGGTGCTCCTGCGCCCAGAGCAGGCTGGCGGCGATCTTTGCGCCCTGGGAGAAGCCGAGGATGGCAACCCAGGGCCCGGAGCCGGGGTCGGCGTCCATGGCCCGCCTGCAGCAGTCGACGATGCGGCGCGAGGCGAGGGCGGCGGGGATGTCGTCGTGGTCGGGCTTCCAGCGCAGCCAGCGGAAGAAGGGCCCGTACTCGCCGTAGACGTGGCTGATGGCGTCGTGGGGCGGGCTGGGGAAGGCCCCGTCGGCGAAGACGAGGCGGAAGCGCGGGAGGAGGGCGGCGATGATGGCGCGGCACTGGAGGCGGAAGACGGTGCCGTTGACGCCGCCGCCGTGGAGGCACAGGATGCGCGGGAGCCCGAGGTTTGCCGTCATGGCGAAGGGGGGCTCTCCCTATGTGTCAAACGATAGAAGCGAAGGGAAAAGAGAGAGGGAGAGGGAGAGGGAGAGGGAGAGGGAGAGGAAGGGAGGGATATGATCAAGATCCCTTCAAAGAGTGGAATGTGCGATAAGTGAAGAGAGATTGATGTATGTACGGAGCAAATATTTCCTTGATGGATTAAGGGAAGACGGAGCTTTGTGTCACTGATGATTCACCGGACGCTTTTGTGATGGACGAGGCTGGCAAGGCAAGGGCCTTTCCGAAACATGGCGGAGGGATTCACCGAGTCTCGGGGTATTTCCATCTATGGATGCTGTTGAGCTTTTTGATCAAACGTCTTGACACTTTATGTATTTGATCAGGAAATCCGATTCACTTTCTAGATCGGGAGCACATTGATCTGTTCTGTGTCGATGTGCAATCCATCAGCATCATCGGCTCGAGTTCGTTTGGTCGAGGCCCATGCTAGCATCGTAACCCTAACCCTGATCGGCACCATGAGCCGAGCCGAGCCGATGATCGCCTCGATGCCCTCATAGACATCACTGATAGGGCAGTCCGATCCCCGTATTTTGTACTCCGTACTCTTGACTCGCACTCTGTCACGAGCTGGTCCCGGTCAGATCTCAAAGACAGACAGGCTCCCCCGCGATGACATCAGCGCGTACGTCCTCGGCTGTGGCTGTGCTCGAACTTTAGCGATGCGCCCACACGAGGAGGATCAATTGATCGCTGCCGGCGGCCTCTCGGAGCGATTCTGACCCCATGAATCAGGTCAACTGTATCTACACGCGCGTTATAGGGGACACATCCTCTGACGCCTCGAGATGGATGCTGTGAGCCAGAGCTGACCGTCGATGCTGATCGAGCTGCGCGTGTGAAACGGGCTTCCACATAAAAGAGGGCATCCCAGATCCATCCATAAATTGCTCATTCAGCTTGTCACTGCCACCTTCAATCATTGTTCTCGTCCACCATCGGCACTGCCAGATCGCAATTAGAACCGAGATCAAGGGCTTCGGATCGAATCTCCAGCAAGTGTCCCTTCCCAAATCGCCATGTCCGAAACGCCTTCCGAAGCACCCCCGCCATCGTACTCGGTCGCGGGCCAGTTCCCGCCTCCTCCGGCCGGACCCCCGCCTCACAATCTTCCCTCCTACGCCGATCTGGACTCCGGCGAGCGACACGAGCACGACTCGCCCTCCCACTTCGTCCCGTACCGCCCGCCGCTCTCGGCCGAGGAAGAGAAGCAGCAGCTCAAGCTCCAGCAAGAGGAGCAGGACCGACAGCAGCAGCAGCAGCAGCAGCAGCAACAACAACAACAACAACAACAACAACAACAATTCCCACCTCCTCCCGGACCGCCTCCTCCGCAGTATCACGATCAGCAAAACCCGACTTACCAAGAGTTTACCCCTCTCGCTCCTCACCCTCTCAAAGAGCCCGAGCAGCAGCAGCAGCAGCATGATCTACCTTTCCGACCGCAACAGGAATTTCCTCCTCCTCCTCCTCCAACGGAGAAGCAGAATGACCAGCACCAGCAGCAGAATCTCCCGCCGGGAAACTTCCCGCCTCCGCCCGGACAACCGCCCGCTCAAGCACCGCTGAACGAGGAACAGTACTTCCCTCCTCCTCCTCCCGGACAACAGCAGCCCTCACCGGCACCGCCGAAGGAGGAGCAGTATTTCCCGCCTCCTCCTCCACTGCCGCATCCCGAGTCGCCGTCAGAGAATCACGGCCAGCACGAGGTCGAGTCGCAACAGCCGGCCTACTCCATCCCCGCATATGACCCCGCGAATCCGGTCTTTGCACCTCCCCCGACGCGACCGCAGACAGATCATCACCAGCAGACCGGTCAGGGGGATCATGCTCATCAACAGCAGCAACATGAGCAGCAGCAGCAGCAGCATCCAGAGGAGCAGCAGCACCCGCAGGAGTATCAACCTCATGGCCAGCCTCAGCCGTCCTCCTCGTCGGCGCACGGCCACCACGGACAGCCGACGTCCCAGGATCGCCCCAAGCAGAGCTGGAGCGAGCGCTTCTCGCACTTCAGCGTCAAGGCCGCCGCCCCGATCAACAGCATCGCCCACAAGTTTGGCAGCCAGAGCTTCCTGCCGGAGACGCTCGACAAGGAGTGCGACAAGGCCGCCGCCATCCTCAAGGCGTTTTGCAGTGAGTCAAGCTACCATTGAAGTGCCCCTCAAGGCCAAGCCAATTTGCCTTGGATGCTGATAGCCCCGATCAGAAAAAGGCGTCTACGCGGAGCCCGGCCCGTCCGATGACCCCTCGAATGCGAACGCCCCTCCGCCCGGCCCGATTGCTGCCGACAAGAAGAACGACGCGAGCCATCCCGCCCGCGCGAAACCAAAGGACCGCGTCATCGTCACGATCCCACCCAAAGTCATATCCAAGGCCGTCGGCCTCGCCATCTTCACGACCCTGCGCGCCGGCTACGGCCTCTCCGGGGCCACGGGCTCCGGTGTCCTCGTCGCCCGCCTTCCCGACGGGTCCTGGAGCCCGCCGTCGGGAATACAGCTGCACTCTGTCGGGGGCGGGTTCCAGATCGGCCTGGACATCTACGACTGCGTGTGCGTAATCAACAACCAGAAGGCGCTCGAGGCGTTCATGGACAGGAGGGTCAGTCTTGGTAGCGACTTGGCGGTCGTCGCGGGCCCGTACGGGGCGGGTGCCGCCGTGGATTTCGGCGCCGCGATGCCGGATGCGTCCGCCAAGACGGCGAAGAAGGGCGCCGCCGTGCCTCCCAAGGCTGGGGCTGCGGTCGAGGCAGAGCCACCACAGCAGGAGGGACAAAAACAGCAACAGGAGCAGCAGCAGCAGCAGCAACACCAGGAGCAAAAGGAGCATCAAGAACAGCCCCCGAGTGTGAACGGCCCAGTGGACAAGAAGAAGGACAGTCGGCGGGGCGTGCCGCCCAGCGCCACCAAGCCCGTCTTCTCGTACGTCAAGTCGCGCGGCTTCTACGCCGGCATCAGCGTCGACGGCACCGTAGTCGCGGAGCGCAAGGACGCCAACGCTGCCTTCTACGGGCAGGCGGTCTCTGTGCAGCAGATTCTCCGGGGACAGGTCCCGTCCCAGGGGCCCTCTGGGATGTGGCCTTCCGGCGCGCAGAACCTGCTGGCCGTCTTGAGGGGGGCCGAGGCTGGGGCGACGCAGCAGGTTCCCGACCAGAGCTCCCACGAGAGGTATCAGGATAAGCAAGGGGCCCCTCCGCCGGCGTATATTGATGATGGGCTACATCCGGTGGACCCGGACGTGAAGTACAAGTGAGTAAGGCCGAAAGTCAGGAATAGCACGAAGAGAGGGAAAAGGGGGGGGCGGGATACATCGGACGCTCTCTTCGTCAAAGGAATGGTGAGTTATCTCATGGTTGCATGAGCAAATTGTGAAAGATTCCGAATGGACTCACAGCATCAACCGACGCGCTGGCTCTTGTTGTTGTTGTTGTTGTTGTTGTTGTTGTTGTTGTTGTTGTCCATGCCTTGGTCGCCTCCATATTACCCGAGTTGCACACAATATCAGAATATCCACATATCACAATCCACTTGACACGGCCGGCTTGCGGTGAAGCATACCAGCTGGGTCTCCTGGGGGCTAAATTCATCTCCATATATCCATGCGTTGAGATCATAGATGCCGACATACGCCTGATTGATCCCTCTACCAACACTCACTCCTGCACGATCAAGTTGTTTTCTCTCTGAGCATTAAATAGAAAGGACGATGAGTCGTCGGCGTCCCAACTCCCGAGTCATGAAGGGAGGTGAGGATGCTGTCCACGCAAGATTTATGGTCGTACGGTGCGACAGTCTGCGACTGTTGACCGGCGGCTACTGAGCACCCCCGCTTCTCCCCTCCTTCCCATGGTATGTCTTGTTGTGTCTGCTGGTCGAAAGATCGATTCGCCTATCTAATTGATTCCTTGCTGGTTGACCAGACCGAGTGAAGTGTGTGTCGCTCTTGTAAAGGTACGAGTACTAGTGTCTATTCTCATGTTCACGATGGCAGGCCATTGACGCGACTGGTCCAGGGGAGAAGGATCGCCGAGAATGATGGGGCTTGATCGGCAGTGCATGCATCTCACCTCAAGAGCAAACTAGATTGCATGCATGCATATGTACATAGATGCATGCGAATGGGGGCTTCTGCATGTCGTGGATGTCTCGTCCGGGTTGCACATGATAGGCTACTCTCTGGTATCATCTAACGGCCGACGAGAGCGACCTGTGCAGGGTTCAATTTTGATACTCCGAGGACAATTTACCGTAATTGTCTTGCATTATATATCGATGTATCAAGAAGAAAATTTCTATTGCTGTGAACGGTGAGCAGTACACTCGGCTTCTTTCAGCAACGTGATGCCTCGAGTCTCAAGGACGGGGCAGGATCGTCCAAAGACCACACATCCTCGTACATAAATATAGACTTTTCTGTATCACGCACATCAGGCATCATTTCCTCTGATTTCCAAAAGCAAGACTTTCTCACAATTGCTATTGATAGCACCTGTATGCTCGAGAGCTCTAGCTTTGATGCTTGATCGTCGCGAATTTTCCCAACGGCAGCAGTTCACACTGCCTCTCACCTTTCTTGAACCCGCTCTAGGGATTTTAGATGAACGAAAGGCGAAACATAACTGTATGATCTGAATGAAAATATCTATCTCTGGACAGGTCTCGGCTAAGCTCCGCCTGGGATATGCGGGACGAGAATTTCGGGAGCTAAACTTCAGCCCCCTCCTCAGATGTGAGAAGAATATTCGATTCTCCCGTTGGGCAAAAGGATTGGGAGACCAGTCTCTACTCATTGATCTGAATGTTGATCAGGCCACTTCAATTGGCTATCACACGAGATGGGCTGCGTGACGCTACATGACATGATGATGATCACATCTGCGTTCTCACAAATTGACTGTATAACACACAGATGAGGTTTGGGCTCTTTTGAATGCAGCAAGAGTCGGGAGTATGATGCCTCTACGCGGAAGGGAGTCGAGGCCTCCGATCGAATAGTGAGCAGTTCATGTTGAAGATTGGTTTGTGTGATGCGGGCATGACTGGATATTTCCTTTCATCCTCGAGGCATACGGATACGCAGCATGTAGATGGGTAGAAGATCGATCCCTGGCCGAGATGAAGAGGCGTCTTGACCGACTGGACTTCAGAGGGATATCGCCATCCCTCCGCCTCAACCGTGATAAAGACATTGATCGATGCTGGCGCACCCCTCTCCATGAAGCGCCTTGTGATACTGACGTTTTCGGAGCTCTGTGCAGCAGCTTTCCTCTTCATTTATAAGTTGCCGGCAATCCTCATTGATCTATTCTCCTTTTGGAAAGGCGTGATTCTCCTTGTTTTCCATTCTCATCATATCGATGGCTCTAGCAGCATAACTCAATTGATTCATTTGATAGATTCATCAACCACCAGCCACGTGGAACGACCGCTCCTATTAGCAGGATCCGCAACGACCTCAGAGACGGACAATAACGATCCCTGAAGGAATCAAGAGACATGCGTATCTGCTCACACGATGTCTCATTGCGAAATGAAACCGTCTTCATTATTGGCGAGTTCTGCGGGACTTACATGTTCCTGCTGCTGGCCTTCCTCGGCACACAGGCCGCGCTGAACAACAATGTGCCCGGAAGGCCCTCGGCTCCACTCTTCCCCTATTCGCTGCTGTACATTGCTTCTTCCTTTGGCGCATCGCTTGCCATTATGGTCTGGGTGTTTTATCGCGTCACTGGCGGCATGTTCAACCCGGCCGTAAGTTCAATCCATCCCCCCCCCCTTCCCTCCCCCCCCCCCTCTCTTTTGGGATCGAGTCAGGACGTTTGACTTACACGGCACGCCGATCCCTCTCTCAGGTCACCCTAGGCCTCGTCCTCGTCGGGACAGTCAAGTGGTATCGAGGCATCATCATCCTTCCAACTCAGCTGGCGGCTGCCATCGCCGCATCCGCGACCGTCAGCGGGCTCATTCCGGGCCCCCTGACCGTGGGGAACCATCTCGCGCAGGGGACGAGCATTGTCCGTGGCCTCTTCATCGAGATGTTCCTCACCGCGCAGCTCGTTCTGACCGTCTACTTCCTCGCCGTCGAGAAGCACCGCTCGACATACCTCGCCCCCGTGGGCATCGGCGTCTCTGTCTTCATCGCCCACATCGCGGGGACCGAGTTCACGACGACGTCCGTCAACCCGGCCCGGTCGTTCGGCCCGGCCGTCATCCAGGGGTTCCCGGGCTATCACTGGATCTACTGGCTCGGGCCGTTCATGGGAGCCCTGCTGGCGTGCGGGTGCTACAAGCTGCTCAAGACGCTCGAGTATCCCCGGGCGAACCCGGGCCAAGACGACATCGGCGAGGCGGCGATGCTGCATGAGACATCGACGGCGGACTCGGGGCCGATCGGCGAGAGCCCCAACGGGGCCAGGGAGGCGACGGATTCGCACATGCTGCGAGGTGCCCGGCGGGATCCTGCACACATGGTTTGATGGGATGGATGGATTTCCTGCGATGATGGACATGTCCCGTTGTTTCAATTTCAGCGATTCCGAGCAACACCAAAAGCCATGCTGTCGGTTTCTTTGGATTTGCTTTGTTTAGCAACACAAGACATTACTAGTAGGAAGGAAGGCGCAGGATTCGTTCTGTTAAAGCTGCTGAGAAATCATGAATTCTCCTATTTAGAGCCCTTCAATGGCCACCTCGGCCAGATCGATAATGCCCTGTAGATGGGTTGGAAAATTGGATATGAAAATGTGGTGTTTAAATTTATGACAACATACCACGTAATAGCATCTGCTCATACCATTCCAATAACCCGAACTTAGACACAGGCGAGGATGAACGTAGCTCAGTAGATCTTAGTAGGAGTATGTAGCTTATTCAGATCGGCTTGATGATGTCAACTTGGCCCGAGTTCTTTCGCCTCGACCACATCCGAATTCCAATCAACACAGGATTACAGATTGGCGCGCTCGTCACTGGCCCGATGATCTCTTCCAGACTGACCCTTCTGCCACTTGGCCGTTGGCGATTGAGATTCACCGACCCGCCCTTCTGCCCTCATTTCCGATGGTATCCCCTGACGAGAGCTCCAGTCGGTCATCGAAACGCGGCGATGAAGCGGGCTGCATCGTCCACCCCGGCATCAACGCCCCCGCCCCCTCGGAGGGCAGCGTCGGGCGCGATCCACTGGCCCGCTCCCAGCAACCAGATTGAGCGAGCTCAAGACTTCATCCGTGAAAGGTGCCGCACCTCTCGTCCATTTGGCCCTTAGGCTGCGTGATGCGGAGACTGATCATCGTTGGCACATAGCGTCTCGTCAAACAAAAAGATCCTCATCGTGCCGGACAAGGATGCCGACGGCCTGAGTTCGGGAGCCACCCTCATGAAGACGCTTCTCCTACTTGGTCTCGATCCCGGGCTGCTCGACGTGCATGTCCTCAGCCGCGGAAACAATATGCACGACGAGGCCGAAAGACAAGCCATGGGGGCCAAGAAGCCCGAGTACATCTTCGTCCTCGACCAAGGCTCACGGCCCTCTCCGCCCGTCATCGACGCGCCGCACAAAGCCCTCGTGATCGATCACCACCTCGCCGAGGACGGCGACTTCCCAGACGGCGCGCAGTTCGTCACGGCATGCAACTCGCCACCCATCGCGACGAGCTCCTTGCTCACATACCACATCTGCGCGGAGATGCACCCGGACGTGCAAGAGCAGTGCGACTGGCTTTGCATCCTGGGCACGCACGGCGATCTGGGCACGTCGTTGAAGTGGGAGCCCCCCTTTCCCGACATGAAGTACGCCTTCAAGAAGTACACGAAAAAGGCGCTCAACGAAGCCGTCTCGCTCGTCAACGCGCCCCGGAGGACAGCCTCGTTCAACGTGCAGACGGCCTGGGACGCACTCATCACGGCCTCGACCCCCGCAGACCTGCTCCGCAACTCCGCGCTCATCACCGCAAGGGCCGAGGTCAAGGCCGAGACGGAGCGGTGCACGCACGCAGCACCCAAGTTCTCATCGGATGGGCGCATCGCGGTCCTGAGGATCAGCTCCCGGGCCCAGGTCCATCCCCTGGTGGCCACGAGATGGGCGGGATTTCTCAAGAGCTCCAAACTGGAGGTCGTGCTCGTCGCCAACGACGGCTACCTCCCCGGGATGGTCAACTTCTCGTGTCGCGTTTCGGCAAACGGGAGGAAGAGAGAGCCGCCTGTCAACATCATCGAGACGCTTCGGGATATCGCCAACAGGGCACCGGACCCGACGCTCCGGGAGAGGCTCGGAGACTCGTTTGCGCGAGGGCACAAGGAGGCGAGCGGCGGCATCGTGCCCAAGGAGGAGTTTGAGGAACTGATCGCTATTCTCGATATCGGCAGGCCCAAGAGCAAGAAGGAGAAAGGCGACGAGAATAAGACCAAGGGGGGCGGAAGCAACGGGCAAGGGATCGAGCGATATTTCCGTCCTGGGAAGTCAGCATGATGCTTTACGACCGACAAACAAGTAAACCCACA
>NIGB01000005.1:2547116-2623395 GCA_003055145.1 Escovopsis weberi
ACACAAAGAAACCCCCCCCCCCCCCCCCCCTTTTTTTTTTTTTTTCCCGCGTCCCGTTAAACCCATTCCTCGCTTCATCGGTGTTGATGCGAAGTTCACTGGGTCAATTGTACTTTCGAGGATCACCCTGAGCAATGCTGTAGTCTCCGCCACGATGACTCAATGCATGGATTATTCCTCCATACTCCGTACGCGCATAGACAATGTCATAAGTCGCTTAGACGCATACTCGATTACTGCATCCAAAAGCAAATGCCCAACGACCGTTTGAAATCTCATCATCTCCAGCACGACAAAACCGACACTCTTTCAATTGATCCCTTAGACGGCTGTCGAGGCTCGTAGTCGCGACAGAGGTCCCGAGATTGAATATGATCGAGACCCTGGTAAGCTCCAGGCATCCACACGCCCGCGTCCAGGCATCAGCCTCTGGCAAGCAGCACTGGAGTCCAAAACCGCGGTGTGCCTTGCGAGAACGACGACGATGCCTGCATTTTCGGATGGATCGATCCATATTGAGAGGGCTCCGACCAGGCCTTTGTCGCGATGGACGACTGCGAAAAACGCGTGGTGCTGGATCCGCATATAAATATTCCGGTTGCATGCTCTCAAACCGAAGCATCCAGATTCGTTTCCCAACCCTCACTCAGCGACTCTGCAACCGATCTCCGAGCATCAGGCCGTGTCCTGCGTGGAGTCGACCCGCCGTTCGCCGTCACCGTCGCAAAGAGTTGATCGACCACCCCGTCCACTCATCCTATCCACAATGGAGCGTCTGCCTCAAGAGATCTTTGATCGCATATTCTCTCTCGCGTTCGAGGCCGAGTTGAAAAACAATGCAGCTCCCTACAGGTTTTACCTTCCCAAGGCCAATTTCACAGCATATGCCACGTTGTCTCACGGCTTCCGCGCGGCCGTCGAACGCGCCACATTCAGATCGCTTCGCATCAACAATAAAGAGCTGGCGACCTTTGTGGAATTGCTCCATCCCAAACGCCAGGAGTATGTCAAGGAAATCACCTACTCGATAGCCCTTCCAAAAGTCGACCCGGCTGTCGCCGGAAGCCTTGAACGGCCCGCAGAGACGAAGGTCGTGAGCAGACAGCTCACCCAGAGTCTCAAAGACTTTTTCGAGGTGCTCAAGCAAATGGAAGGCCTCAGAGGCTTGACCGTTGAACTGAAGGAGGTGGACCATGAGCCTCATGGGTCAAGCAAGTTCCCCCAGCTGGGCTCTGAACGCCACCGGAGAGTCCGGGCACGCATCGAGCTACTCCCAAGCTCTGATGTCCTCTCGAGGGTCGACAGCGTGCGAAAAATGATCATACGCGACTGGGCTCGCATGCCGGACCCAAGCGTCGAGCTGGAGATTGCCTCGCGCATGAAGGGGCTCTCGACGCTGGACCTGTACCTCGACGGCAGGGAAGTGAGGTATCCAGGGCGCTTGAGAGAGGACCGAAATATCTTGGCAGCAAGCCTTGAGCGATTGTCCGAGGAGACGAAACACATCACTCACTTCATGCTGGAGATGGACCTTCTTGGTGGCCCACGCCATCCGATGCTACCCATGCCAGATCTCGCTGCCTAGGATCATCTCTGCGGACTTGGACACAGAGGCTCACGAATTTGAGTATCAGGGGCGTCTTCGACGGAACCTTGTTCTGGCCCCATGCCCTAGAGTCGAATGCATCGGCCCCTTTATGGCCCAATTTGGAGTTCCTCGATGTGTGGCCCGAGCATAACACCCCTTCAGGCTGGTGGTATTTCACGCCCGAGGGGGGAAAACCGAACTACGGCGTGCGCCCTCGGGACCCAGCCGCCGACCCCAAGGACCAGCCGCCGGTATTGCCCGATCGTCCGGTCACTGATGAGTACCACGACTCGGATGGCGACTTACCCGAGGATTTCATCGATGGCCCGGATGACAACGGCGCCGACAGAGGCCCGGAGTTTCTTCATGATGGCCAGTATCAGTCAGACTCGGACGACCGATTTGGCAGAAGGGCTGAAAAGTATTGGAGCCTGGACAATTCGTATCACGGCGGCCAAGAGTTTGATTATCCTTATCGCAATCGTCCAAACAACGGAGAGCTGCAATCGATCTTCGAGTCTTTCGCCAGGGCGCTCTTACGCATGCCAGCTTTGAAGCGCGCCTGTGTGGAGTTTCACATCCCGGTCGGCAGTTTGGATGCGTTGCCCTGGTCAATGTATTACACATCACCTACATGTCCTTCGCCATACGGGAACCCTGGCCAAAGGCGGTCGGATATGAGTTTCTTTGGGGTCTGGATGGTGAGAGAGGAGACGATGGATCTCCTCAGACGCATAGGGGAGGAGAGCCACCCAGATCACGAGATGGTAATTAGCATAGACGAGGAGGACTCTAGCTGGCTTTTTGAGGAGCAATATGAGGAGCAATAGAGTTTCCGCCCTCCACGACGCGGATCTCGCGCTTCGGTCTCGTCGGTATTGGCATCAATGTCATCTGCATTCTACCGGCTGCTGACACCGTGTATGTGCATAAAGCTTCCCCGCCCCCGCACATGGGCGATGTCATCGCCGCCGATCCCGCAACCAATACCCGACGGGAGCTTGACTGAAATGGCTCGTGAGATCGGCGGCGCGGAAACAAGAAGCTTTTGACTACCAGTGAAATGGAAGGTTTTCCTCGAGCGCTCGGTTGCCACGCAAGGTCTAATTCGCGACAGCTTCCTCGGCGTCCGCGTTGGATTTAGGCGGAAGTGGCCACTCCGATTTTGCCGTTCGTACTCGTACTCGTCAGACGATGACACCTGATGCATGAAGTCAAAGATGGGGATGGAGATTCCCGATGCTCTTGATAAAGACCGGCCCTCCGGTCTGCGAGATGTGATGCGTGAGGTGGATTGCTCTCATGTTTAACAAGACAAAGGAGATTCAGCCTCAACACCCACTGACACACTCCTCATGCGACTCAACACTTGCAAGGCCGTGGGCCTGCTGGCTCTCGCGGTGGGATCGAGAGTGAAAGCAGCATCCCTCCACTCGCGACCAGTCCATGGCGATCAAGGTTCTTCTCCCTGCGGGGATGACGATGGAATCGACATGGGAAAAGATGCCTTGATCGATGCCTTGATATCGAGCATGACTATCGTCGATCTCAGTGGGTAGTCCCGGGCCCTTTCGAAGACTTTGACACAATAGGTCGAGCGATGAGCTGACTCTTGAGCAGCTCTCCAGCTCCATTTGATGTTTGCAGACGACATCGTGGGCAAGAACTCACAGAATGAACTATATGGTGAGAAGAAGAAGAAGAAGCCATTGATCTGCTGTGCTCTTTGAGGCCCAGAATGAAATCTCTGATTGCGTCCAGACATCACAATGCACCTTAGTCCTGATTCCCCAATCGGTGTCTTCCACGACTGGTAAGCATATACCCCGATCATTCTCAAAGGATTTGATCTTGGCTGACAATCTGAATCCGCAGGTATCCCATGAACAAGACAGCTTACAACACCTTACAAAATCTGCAACTCAGCAAATCTCGCCTCAAGATTCCTTTCATGCTTCTCGAGGAATGTCTCCACGGCGTGGGGTCGTGGAAGCAATCCATCTTTCCGCAGAACATTGCCATGGCGTCGTCTTGGGACCGCGACATCGTGTACCGCGTGGGCAGGGCCATCGGGACCGAGGCCGCGTCTATCGGTGTCCATGGCTGTTTTTGCCCAGTATTGGATCTTGCGCAGGACCCAAGATGGGGGCGGCTTCAAGGCATGTCCTCAGTATTCTCTCTTTTTTTTCCCGCGAATCGCCTGGTCAGGACTGACAGCACATTCAGAGACGTTTGGCGAGGACAAGGTGCTCACGGCGCAGATTGGAGTTGCCTACTCCTCAGGCTTATCCAAGAACGGCTCGTGGGCTGATCATGACGCTGTCTTCCCGACTATGAAGGTGTGTCTTTGATCTTCCCCTTGTCCGCTTCTCTCTGAGGTTTTCTTTCGAGAATCCAGGAGAGGGAATGGTTCGCTGACCAAGCTGGTGAAGCATTTCGCGGCGCATGGCGCGCCCCAAGCCGGCCACAACGCGGCTCCATTCACCGGCCATGGCTATCGACAGATATTTGAGGACCTTCTCGTGCCATTCAAGGCCGTGGCTGATCTTGGCGGTGCCAAAGGCGTGATGATGTGAAGCTTTCAATCATCTCTATCAAGCCTTTTCTAGAACTGGCTCCCTGACAAGTCAAAAGGGCATACCACGAAGTCGACGGCGTTCCGTCTACCGTGAATACCATACTGTACAAGACGTTATTCGAGGACTGGGGATTTGAAGGCTTCACCATGGGCGACGACCTCGGTTCGTTATTTCTCCCCTCTTACTCCCACACCCCCGTTATATCCATCCTCCCCGCTGATCATGGTTCTAGCTGTGTTGGAGCTCATCACGAATCACAAGGTTGCCAGCTCACAAGCAGACGCTATGGCACAGTGGTACAACGCGGGTGGGATGATCGACTTCTACGACTTCTCGTTGGACTCCAAAATCAAGGTAGGCCATACTGCGCTGCGCTGCAAGATGTACATGTAGTAGACATGTTGGCTGACGTACATATCTTTGCAGGTCACTCAAGAGCTTGTCGCGAATGGGACGGTCTCTTTGGAGACCCTGCGGTCTCACGTTCGGAGGATTCTGGGTGTCAAATGGGACCTTGGCCTTTTCGACGATGCCCTTATTGCCGAAGATGTCGACCCCCTTGCCATTGTTGCCAGCCATCGGGACGTCGCACTCGAGGCGGCTCAGAAGAGCATCATCCTGCTCAAGAACGAGAAGAAGACGCTGCCGTTGGATCCGTCCTCCGGTAAGAAGATTGCTCTGCTCGGACCGTTCGCGGATGTCCTGGACTTTGGCGATTACTCTGGTCAGTTGGGCCAGGTGCCCGCCATACATGCAACGACGATCAGGCAAGGGATGCTCAACAACATGAAAGATAAAGGGGCGTCGCCGGATGATCTCAAGTGCAGTTGGGGATCGAACAGCTGGGAGTACATCAACCAGTACGTCGTCGCCCCCTACCATCTGTCGGCCAACGGGTCCTCTGGCGGCCTCGCCGCGACTTATTACTCCAACACGGATTTCACGGGTCATCGGGTCACCAGACTCGAGACCCCGGCGCTCGACTGGGGCCTCTACCCCCCTCCCGGCCTCGGCTCGAACAATTTCAGCGCCGTGTGGGAGGGCGAGCTGGAGTCTCCCGCGGATGTGGACCTTGAGGGCCTGATCGGGGTGGCCATCGGGCCCAACAGTACGATGCGGCTGTTTGTCGACGGAGATCTCATCTCCTCCAGGGGATTCGGGCCTGATGGAACCCTTCTGGGCAACATTGAGGGATTTGGCTTCATCGAGAACAACAGCACCTCCGCGCCTCCTGGGAGTGTGCCGTTCACGTTCAAGAGGGGCGCAAGCCACCACATTCGCATCGAGTTCCAAGCATGGAACAATTTCAAAAAGACGGCAAACGTCAACTCGGTGAATTCTCAGATCCTGCTCTGGTGGAACCTCGTGTCGCCCGAGAAGGAGGCTCTGGCGCAGGCCGTGTCTGTGGCCAAAGAATCCGACATGATCGTCCTCGCCGTTGGGGCGGCCTGGAGCAGCGACGGCGAAAGCGGCGACCGCGCGACGCTGGGTCTTGCGCCCAGCCAGGACGCGCTGGTGGAGGCCATGTTCGATCTCGGGAAGCCCGTGGTCCTGGTCCTCCAGGGCGGCAGGCCCTTTGCCATCCCGAAGCATTACGACAGAGCGTCGGCGGTCCTGAGCGCTCACTTTGGCGGGCAGGCCGGCGGGCAGGCCATCGCGGACACGCTGTTTGGCAAATCCAATCCCGGCGGCCGTGTGCCGGTCTCGGTGCCCTACCATGTCGGGCAGCTCCCGGTGTATTACAACTACAAGCCGACCGCCCACCGGGTGGCGTACCTGGACATTCCGTCGGAGCCCATCTTCCCCTTTGGCTTTGGCCTGTCGTACACCAGCTTTGCCGTGTCGTCCCTGTCCGCATCGGTCGAGGGGTCGCCGAGGACCCTGGCATTCCGCGGCGGGGACTGGATCGTGTTTACGGCCAAGGTGAAGAACACTGGCGACGTTTTCGGGAGCCACGTCGCCCAGATCTATCTGCTCGGCCGTGTCTCGTCCGTGACTCGGTCGCTGAAGCAGCTGGTGGCCTTTGAGCGCGTCTATCTCGAAGCCGGCGAGGAGACGACTGTGACCCTGAGACTCGAGGTCGATCGGTATCTCATGATGCTCAACCGGAAGAATGAGTGGGAGCTGGAGAAGGGCTCGTACACATTTGCGTACTTGGAGAATGGCGGTACCAATGCTGACACGAGCATGAATGTCACGATGAGCGTCCATTAAACACCAGCCCGGCCGTTCTAGAAGGGCCGGTAAGAAATGAATACTGGATGTACGCCGTACCCCATAAGGGCTTTAGCCATCCCCCAAGCCAACTTCAAGAAATGCAATGAATTTAAGATAAATAATTATTGATGCGTATGAGTAAAGATAGAAATCGGTTGACGGTGGGCATGTGGCCGAAAAGCATGCTTCACTACTGTACGAGCGATTTAGCGATGCGAAAACAAAGGAAGATGAACGAGAGATCAATCAATCCATTCTTCGGTGCTTGGAACTCCAGCTAGAGGTACTCGTAGAACCCGCCATCGGCGCTTCATGTTTGCCAGACAGACGGCTCCAGCTCCTCCGTCATGTCCAAGTGGCACCGCTCCACTGTCCTCGGGTCGATCTTTCGCCGGAGCTAGCAAGGATGGATGGATGGCCGCTTATGCAAGGTTCCTGGCCGAGCTCCGGATGCAAAAAGCGAGACCGTTTGCGGCAGATCCATCTCAATTGCAGGCCGGCCCAGCAAGGGTGGGGTCGAGGAACGATCCGTAATTGTTGCATCATGCTAACAACAGGTCGAATAGCACAACGAACGGCATCACTAGGTGAAGTAACATAAAGTCGAATCTTTACATGGTCAGGTAAGGAGGTAGTACTAAAGAGGCCGAGGCCATAGAAGTTCGGAAAGGGAGTAATAGTAGGAGGCGAAGCTTGTGCCTGGTTCTGTTGAAGTTGTTTCAGAGTGGAGAAGCCTAAGGTTGCCGGGCAGGTTCCAGCATCCAGGTCGAGGTGCCTGGACTCTGCCGACCGATTCTGCATCACTGCCGAGGCTGTTGCTATGCTAACACGAAGGCGAAGACCGCTTGCAGACGGCAGCTTCATGTGTCACCTCAGCTGTTTGTGAAGCACTGTGCTGTTCCAAGAAGTACCAATATGTACTCCCTACTACCTACATAGGACAAAAAAGCTCGTACATGCGCGAGAAATACACGAAGAAACATCTACTACTACTACTAGTAGTAAGTCCTTGATGGGTTGCGTCAATGGCGGATGAAGTAGGATTGACTGATCCATTCGCTCATTCCGTTCTCCGTTTTCCCTCGAACGTGGAAGCAAGGCATTGAGGGCCCCACCGAAGCTCGAGTTCAATGATGCCATTTCTCGTCCAGCCCTTCTCTGCTCTCTTTCTTCTACTTCCTCCCTCTTCTCTTTCCCTTCTTGCTCCTCTCCCTCCATCCACCCACTTAGTACTCACCACGACCTCAAAGCTGTGCTAAAATCACCCCCTCACTCTAAGAAAAAGTCCTACCGGTACGGAGCACTCCATAGTAATATTGATCCCCCGAAATACAGAAAATACAGAAAATACCAGGTCTGACGAGTCTCACGGAAGCAACGACAGTCATGGCAAGCCACATGAGAGCTTGGCGCACGGAAGCGTCAGGACGCATTGAGGATACCTTGAAGCTCGTCGACGACGCACCCCGACCCAACGATCTGCTCACTGCCGGTCAGATCTTGATCCGAGTCGCCAGCGCCTCCCTCAACCCGGCCGACTACAAGATCCGGGCCGCCGGGATGTTCACTAAGTTGATGCTCAAATTCCCCAACACCCCCGGAATGGACCTGAGCGGGCGAGTCGTCGCCGTCGGCGAGGGCGTCACGGACGTCAAGGCCGGGGATGCGGTCATGGCGCGCGTCGAACCCTTGAAGGGTGACGACGGCTCTCTTAGCGAGTATGTCGTCGTCGGGCACGACGCGTACGCCCTCGTGCCCGCGGACGTGGACCTGGACGCCGCCGCCGCGGTGCCGACGGCCGGGCTCACGGCGTATCAGACCATCGCGCCGTACGTCAAGGCCGGGGACAAGGTCTTCATCAACGGTGGCTCTGGAGGCGTCGGCACGTTTGGCATCCAGGTGGCCAAGGCCCTCGGGTGCCACGTCACCGTCTCCTGCTCGACCGCGAAGAAGGCACTCTGCGAGGAGCTCGGCGCCGACGAGATCATCGACTACAAGGTGTCTGACCTGATGGCGGAGCTCAAGAAGAAGGGCCCAGTCTTCAGCCTCGCCGTCGACAACGTCGGCTCGTCCCCGGGCGACTTTTACGAGAAATCCGCCACCTTCTTGCTGCCGAGCGCCAATTTCATCCACATCGGCGGCAGCCCCACGTTGGCCAGCACCTCCAAGACGCTGAAATCGATTTTCTTGCCTTCATTCCTCGGAGGTGGCAAGAACAAGTTTGTGTACTACCTCACGAAGAACAAGCACGACGACCTTGCCCAGATTGCGCAGTGGATGGCCGAGGGCAAGGTCAAGGCTATCATTGACTCGACATACGAATTCGAGGACACGCCCAAGGCGTTTGAGCACCTGAAAAAGGGTACCAGCACCGGCAAGGTCATTGTCCACGTTAGCAAGGTTTAGAGATCTGCACGTCTCGATGCCTTAAAAATATCCTTCAACACTTTCACGCGGAGACCAAACCCCGTGTTCCGCAGCTTCTGGAGTCATTGGATTAATTATTCCCCGATGAGATCAGATCAACCTTTTGCCCTCACCCTCTTATCTCGGCTTTGTGAACGACCCCTGGAGAGATTGTCAGACTTTGTCCGTCTTCTTCTATATTCCCACTGGCCTTCCTGGACTTGATTTAAGATACGCACCCGGAATCTTGGGCATCCATTCGGCTTTGTATCTGCAGAAGAATTCCACCTGAGGAGGGAGTCTCTCCGGTTCGTCGAGCGATCCCCACATCACGTAACGGAATCTGTCTGCAGCCTGTTTCTGTTTCGAAGATTGTTATAGGAGGTCTTTTGCTTGGCGTTTATGTTTTGCGCAGTGCGTTTAGGGATCTTTGGAGACTTACACCATATTCACAAATATACGTGCCACAATTGGCGCAGAATTCTCGCCCAACTCCATTCTCCTGCTGAAATGTCGTCGGGCTTCCGGCCTTGTACTCGAAGCTTTCCAGAGCAACCTGGCCTCACCCGAACAGAGCGCGTTAAAAAATCACTATCGTTTTCTAAAAAGAATCATAGGAATGTCTCAACAATTCATACCTTCACCGTTAAGCCAGAATTTGTGCTAAAGGCTTTGCGGCAGCTGTGGCAGTGGCAGAGCGACGTGTGCGCATCGTCGAGAGAGTCCAAGGTAAGACGATATGATATCGCATTGCAGACACAACTCCCATTCAAGGACAGCATCGTGTAAGAGGCTCTTGAAGAAGCACGGGGTCTGCATCGAATAATACCAGGGCTTGTAGGATTTGTAAAAGCGACCCCGGGACTTGTTCTGGGAAGATCTCGATTCTGCTTGCGTGTGGACAACCATCTGGCTATATAAGTGTTATTTCTAACTCTTGCCCTGGGTGTGAATATCATGACGACAAGATGACTACGTGCATTGATCAATGATGCATTCGTTGTTGACTTCTCGCTGCTGAAATACTTAATTTGATGACTTGCGGAAACCCAATAATTTCTCTTTCTATCCAGTTGCCACTACTAGAAAGAAAAGTGTGACAGGAGAAGGTATCTACTGTAGGTAGGATCGGATCAACAACATACCCATAGGCTATTTGGAGAGGAATAGCCTATGGATGCATTGATGTTGATGTTGTCTTATATGTTCCCTTCCAATGGCGTGTGATTGCCGGCCTTGATGACCCCCTGGCTGCCCGACAGAGGGGTAAATTCACTTGACGGGGACCCCTGAAATGTCTTGAAAGCCGTACAGTCTCAACCAGGACCTTGACGTATAAATGCCGAGCCTGGAGCATCCATCTTTAAAAGTGAGTGCTGACCTCAACGGCTCAACACTACGCACATCCTGAGAAGCAATCCATTAATCGTCATCACCAGGCAAAACCACGACCTCGTTATTCGTTGGCGGAGGTTTCCAGCCGCCATCCACTTACAATGCATCTCCATCTCCTATCCTGGGCCTTTGCAATAACCGCCGCCGCGGCCGCGGTCGTTCACCGGACCGTCCCCAGATCGGGGGATCGTAGCGTTCCCTCCAGCGGCGACCACCCGGGCGATCTTGGCGCGCTCTCCTTCAACATCACGGCATTGAATGGCCGCAGTGGCCGCTCTGTGTTAGAGTGCTGGCGACTGACGCAGAGATTTGGGTCCAACAACCAACCCGGTACGATTGGCGCCTTAGATCTCCCACTGGGTGGCTTCTCCGAGGTTCACATGAGCGTCATTCCGGCCCAATTCGATGGTGGCATACACAACGCGCCCGTGATGCAGTCAGTAATCCCAGATGAGTCTTCTCTTAGTACCATGAGTGTTTCTTCCGGGTTGAAGCTCTTCTATTACGTCTATGAGACGACAGTCGCATTTGCCGGAGAAGAGGAAAATCCTATTGACCATTGCTTTTATCATTCCATCTAGGTTGGTCTGGTTCATCAGCGGGCTTGCGCACATCACTCTTCCCGAGTCAAACGATGAGGCTTGGCTAACAGGCGGGCCTCACGGCCTGATCGCGGCTGTTGATACATCCGACGTCTCGGAAAAGGGTCACATCACAAGATATCCCGGCTCGACGGAGACGGTCGGGCTTATCATGCCGCTCGTCAACTGGTCGGCTGACAACTTTACCGTTCTCCACGATGGGCCTTGCGCGGTCGGAGAGATGTCTGCATTTTAGACGAGATGCCTGCAGGTAGACGAGCAATGGAGGATCATTCACAGTGCAGTGCTTCTCGGTCAAGTCATGGACAATGTACGGGGGCCAATCAGAGTGAGGCGTGATATTGACTCCACGGAGGAGCTGCTCCTTCAAGGTTTGTTTGCAGGGCGGGGTTCATGCATTCAGTGTCACGACGTGTCGTTTATCAAGACGGGCTGATCGCGGAACACGGAGATCTTGGGTTCGAATGACAATCATCCGGCTAAATGCGAGCTCGTGCCATCCATCCCAGCTTAAATCTCTGGCTCAAGATGGCCTGCCGCTTCAATTGCTGGGGTGGTTCCGTTTGCTTGCCATCACCAAAGTGTCCTGAAATCCACCTTGTCCGAGAACGCGGCTTACCAAGATGACCGCATCCTTGTTTTCAGTGTCGGGCAAGACTGCCATAGTCACGGGCGCCGGGTCTGGTCCGTATATATCATCATTGATCTGTTGACGACTGCCGAGATTGCTACTTTTTCGGTCAGTACTGACATTCTCGGAAGGGATCAATCTCGCTTTCGCAAGACTATTGCTCTCTCGTGGGTGCAACGTCGTCTTCGCCGACCTCTCACTCCGGCCAGAAGCAAAGGACCTGGTCTCGGAGCACGCCATTCTGAACAAAGGGCAAGGCCCTCGCGCCATCTGGATCGAGACCGACGTCACGTCATGGCCTGCCCTGGAGAGGATGTTCGAGGCCGCCCTCGCGCAGTTTGGAGACTTTGACATTGTCTGTCCTGGGGCCGGAATTTATGAGCCCCCCTTTTCCAACTTTTGGCACCCTCCCGGATCGGTTAGCAGCAGGGACGATGTTGACGGTGGCCGGTATGCCCTTCTCGACATCAACGTGACGCACCCGATCCGAGCAACGCAGATGGCCCTTTCGTACTGGCTGCACCCGCGCCGGGCTCTCCAGGAAGACGGGCCTGGCCAAGCCATCCCGTCCAAGGCATTGCCCGCGAACCCGAAGCGCATCATTCACGTCTCGTCCATCGCGGCCCAGGACCCGGGGCTCATCACGCCCATGTACGTGGCGTCCAAACATGCCATCAGCGGATTCGTGCGCTCCCTCGCGCCCCTCGAGGCCGATTTTGGCGTCCGAGTCAACGCCGTCGCGCCGGGTGTCGTGCAGACGCCGCTGTGGACGGACAATCCCGAGAAGTTGAAGCTGCTCGACTTGTCGACGGATGTCTGGGTGACGGCGGAGGAAGTGGCGGAGGCGATGCTGCGGTGCGTTGAGGACGAAGAGCTCGTGGGAGGGACGGTGCTCGAAGTCGGCGCGGGCAGGACGCGACAGGTCCATGTCTTCAACGACCCGGGGCCCAGTCAGGCGCCTGGCATGACTACGCGCAACAAGAAGGCCATTGCTCGTGAAGAGGTGGCAAGCTGTTTGGGTAACGAGAAGCTCTGGGGAGCGTGGCGGAAAATGTAGCAGCGAGTGAAGACTGAGCCGGCACTGTCGTCAACATCAATTCCCAAGCTGCATTGTGAGACGAAAGAAGATATGTTGTTTACAATTGATCAATGATTGGAGCACGATCAATTGATATCCAGAAGGGCCCATACCACTGGCAAGACCCGACGCAATGTGCAAAAAAAATGGACGAACGGGGAATTGAACCCCGGACCTCTCCCAGGAGAAGCAAAGATGCTAAGGGAGAATCATACCACTAGACCATCCGCCCTGAATAACTTAGTTATTAATTAGACAAGCAGAGCATGTATGAGAACTGCGCTGGCGGTTGATTCGGTGACTCCTGCATCTGATGCTCCTCTGGCTCTTTCCATTTCCTGATGACCCGCGAGATCTACCTTCTATGACTTCAAATTCCAAATTTCTCATCTTCTTCACGTTCCTCCTCTTACTCTCATCATTCCTAGAATCTCTCTAGAAGATTCTTCATTCCAAACAGGGATGACCGATGCTTTACGCTCTGGCCCGAACCTTGCCTCCCTCCCTCCTCGTCCGGACCGCCGAGAAATGCCTCTTCGAAGCGCGACGACAATGCCGCGAAAGGCCCTTGCGGTTGCTGAGCCATCGCCTGTGGGTCGACGTAAGGGGTATACCGTTGTCGACCTGGCTGAGGCCCTGAAGCCGCCTCCGGGGCTTGCGACGGCTGATAGGGCTGGTATAGTGGCGTGGCCGTTGCACCGCTGAACGAGCTTGCATTTGCGTCGATGCTTGACCGGTGGCTCGCTGCGGTGTACTGCGGAGTGCTTCTCATCGATGCATTCCCGGCCGGAGAGTATTGTGACGCCCAGCTCCCAGACGCAGACGCCCTGTTTGGTGTTGGCTTTCTCCTGATCAGCGGCGGGACGGTCGAGTCAAACCTTTGCCCGGATGCATTGCTCAGAATGTATGACGATGCTGCTTGTGCTACGGATTCTCCCAGGTGAAGCTCTTCGTCTTGTGATTGCCAGCTCGGCCGCCGGGCTGAGTCTTGGTCTTGGGCTGGCTCCTGGAGTGCCTGCTCCGCGCGGTCCGAAGGTGAGAATGCCGAAAATGCACGCCTTCGCTTGGCCTGGCCCACGTCCACTGCTTCTTGATACGTCTGACTCTCAGTCAAGCCTTGGCCTTGGGGCTCATGCTGCTCGCCAAGCTGCTGAAAGACGCCTTCCATGACCTTGTCCATCAGCGACGGTCCAAGTCGGCCTGCATCATGGGTCTTTCCGGGATTTTGCTCCATTGGTGGGGACCATGTGCCGCTGATCTGCGCATCCTGAGACGCTTCCAGCTCAACGGGTTCGGAGACCTGGCATCCGTCTCCCTCTCCACCGACTGCAACGGGACTTTCGATAGCCTCGGGTTGATCGACAGCCTCAAAGTGTACACTCGATCTCACCGGTGTGGGTTCGTCGTCATAAGCCAGCGTCTGCCTGCTCACATCCGCCGCACGAACAACACTCGCGACTTCATGATTCCCTGAATCTACCGCGCTCTTGATCGCCTCGAGGACCATGGATATACGATCGACCAAGACGCCCATGCATTCATACTGCTGGCTGTGGAACGCGCTTTGAAGAGCGTTCATGCCTTGCTTGCTCGAATGCATCAGATCGGCGCCGTTGTCGATGAGGAAGGTCACGGCCTCCACCTCGCCACGCCTCGCGGCCACGATGAGTGCCGATTCCCCCTCATCGTTTGGGAGATTGATGTCTGCGCCCGCATCGAGAATCAGCTTCAGCGACGCCTGGGGCAGGTACGCCGCGGCGTTGATCAGCGGCGTTGAGAGGTCCGCCCCGCCAAAGACGTCAAGATCGGCCTTGGCTTGGACGAGATGCGAGACAATCCCGTCCTCTCCTCTCATGGCGGCGGCGACAACTGGTGGCGCGTCCGGGCCGGTGCCGAGGTTCGGGTTGGCATCGTGCCCCAGGAGGAGCTCGACGATGTTTGCTTTGCCGGACTCGCAAGCTCCCTGGAGCGCCGTGCCTTGCTTGAAGTTGGCATTGGACGTGCAGGCATTCACATCAGCGCCATGGCTCAAGAGCTCCTCGACGATCTTGTCATAGCCCTCCGTGGCGGCGGTTTGCAGGGCCCAACCGTCGGCATGGTTGACATCCGCTCCAGCCTCAATGAGAAGCTGAACGAGCTCCAGATTCCCGTCAAACGCGGCGGCCGTCAACGCGTTCCCATAATCTTCGCCTGTGGCGTTCGGATCCGCCTTGAATTCTTGCAACAGCAGTTTGACGGTACTCCCCTTCTCTCGATCCGTCGCGTGATAGAGAGAATTGTTCAGCGTCTCTGCCGTGATGGGAACATTGTCCGCGGCGTATCGCCATGCCATCTCGACCACTTTGTCTGACGGCACGCTGCAGGTTGCAGCCTCGAGGAACATTCCGTTGCAGTCGAGATCCCGGCGCTTCTCGAGGAGCGTCTTGACGACATCCCAGTTCCATTCCTCCACTGCAGCGTCCAGCGCCGACTGGAATGTCTGCTGATCGTGATCAAATTCGAGGAGTCGGTGGAAGACTTCAAAACGACCGGCAGAAGCGGCCCTCACCAACGCCTGGCTGTAATTCTCCGCGGGAATTCTGTCGGCATACCTTCCAACAAGATAATCGAACATGGAGAAGTCGGCCAGCTCTGCCGCCATGGCCAGTGGAGATAGGATTGTCTCGTCAGTGCCTGGCGGGAGGGAAAAGGACACGTCGTGCTCCACGAGCAGCTCGACCGCCGCGCGATTTCCAGATGAGATGGCTGCGTTGATCACGGGGCCGATTTCATCTGCTTGGGCATTGGGATCGGCCCCTCGGAGGAGTAGCTTCTTCATGACGTTCACATGTCCGCTGAAAGAAGCCATGCAGAGAGGGGTCTGCTCATGGATCTCAATGGCATCATCAATGACCGCCCCGCGGTTGAGCAGCTCTTCGACGATGTTCGGTCGGCCCAGGTAGGCCGCAAAATGCAGGGGAGAGTTGACCAGCGAGTCTCGCTCCTGGAGCTCATTCTCGTGGCCGTTCCGGATCAGGGCGGCAACGAGTTGTCGGAAGCCCAGCGCCGCAGCAATGTGCAGACCTGTCATCGTCTTGTAATCGAAGCCATCCAAAGTGGTTGTCATGCGGCTGTATTCGACCATCCAGCGATGCCTAATGATGGAGCCAGGTCTCCAAAAGTCCTCTTCCAGGCTCAGATCCTCGGCGATCTCAAGCGTTGCTTTGCTTGCATGGTGAAGCCAATGCTTGACCGTATATGGCAACGCCTTGTCCTTGAGAATGTCGGCCTCTGGATCTTTCTCATCCTCCTCCCCTTCATCCTCGTACTCATCCTCGCTCTCAGAGAATTCGGAGTAGTCCTCTTCACTCTCTTCATCACTGGCAGCGTCTGCCTCAGTATCATGTTCGTCCTCCGCGTCTTCTTCTTGGTCTGCAGCCTGCTCATCAGTTCCGTGGCCAGGATCATCTGCGGGAGGCTCAGGTGCAGGGAAGTCAAAGCTCTCTCTCAAGTGAGAAAAGCAACGCAGAGCGATGATCCCGTGCTGCCATTTGGTCTCCTCCTCGGACAGGCCAAGCAGCGATGCAGCATTCTCTCTCAAGTGATTTCTCGTCACTGCGTTGGTAAAATGAACAATGAAATCGTTCTTGCTCGTTCGCTTCAGCGCCAAGAGCGGCTTGCAATGATCGATCAGCTTGCGCAGCTCATCCTTCTCCTCCTCATTGGAGGCCAGACCGGCCAGGATGCCAAGCTCAGACTCGGTCGGGTCCTCGAAGGTGAGGACCATCGCGCGCAGCATCTCCTTGATCTTCTCGACCGTGTTGGCTTCGACTGATCGGAAAACCTGCAGCCACGATTGATTGAGGAGATCTTTCAGGTCCTGAGGCATGGTCTCAAGAACTCTGCGGACCCTCAGGTGGCTTTCGGTATCGGCGAGCTCCCCGAGCTGCACGCAGGTGATATCGATCCACTGCGTGTTCTGTGCTCTCTTTCCAATGAGGCTACTCGCAAAGTAGGTGAGAGCCTTGTTGTACTTTTTCTCCATGCCGAGCTCAGAGATCATCTTTTTGGCGTGGTTTCGAAGCTCGGACTGAACGCAATTCTCGTACTTGGCGTCTTCCAGATCAATCACGCGAACGCCGTCGACCTTGAGCACGGCATCGACGTTGTGCGCCTCTCGGCTCGTGATGAGCCATCGCGTCAAGACCCGCTTGGCATCCGAACTCTTGGCTTTGTGGAGTCCCTCTAGCTCGGCGGAGATGAATCTCATCAGCTTGATCGTCGAATCGGACTCTGGCGGAAGGATGTGCAGATTGTTCAGGACGAAATAGACCCTGCTCCCGATAAACTCATCCGCGAGCATGTCCTGCAACGACTGCCAGAGATTCTCAATCGTAATAGATGCCTGTTGCGACTGATATTTGCCGTCGTCCTTGCTCTTCTTCTTCGCAAACACCTTTGCATAAGGGGCCAGCGACTCCTGCTGTGTGATGAGCTGCCTGATGATGGACTTGAGAATGTCCTCGGCGGTCGAGAATTCCGCGATGGCGTCGCAGAAGAAGTAAGCCACGAGGACGGGATCCTGGCCCGTATTCTGCTCCTCGCACTTGTGGATGAGGCTCTCCACGCAGTTCAGGGCAGCCATGGTGGAGCTGGTCTTCCCCCGTCCTTGACGTCCGCGGATGTACAAGAAGTCGACCAAGTATTCCTCCCCACCGGCATGCTCATGTTGGCCCCCGCCATTCTGTCCCAGCCACTCCAGGAAATCGGCGTCACTCGGTATCCAGGACGAAGGGGCAGAAGACTGGGACAGCAATTTCCTCTTCTTACTGGCTTGAGCGCCATCGAGAGCCTCCATGATGCCGCTGATCAATATCTGGTCAATGTCTCGGACTGAATGGAAGCGGTTCTTCACAGCGGATTGAGCTCCGTGTATGATCCTCTTGATGGGATCGCGGACCATCTGCGTCCATCTCTCGTCCTTGGGCCCGTCGAACTTGACCAAGTCTCGATGGTTGCAGCCTAGCCCAAGCTCCTCGATCCCGGGAAGTGTGGCCGAGTCTCTGTTCACAAAATCGGCATATTTTTTCGGTATCGACAGATTCGTCAAGCCAAAGAGACCAGGCAAGCCAGCAAAAGCCGTAAAATCAGTCGGATGCGTTTCCCAGAAGCAAAGAAGCTCGATCCTGGGAGTGCTTTTCGCCGCCAGGCGAAGGAGGTCATTCTTGAGCTGCCGCAGCTCCTCGTCTCCTGGTTTCATGAGATCCAAGAGCTTGGAAGTCGTGGCGGCGTCAACCCTTTGGGCCAATTGAGAATACATCGCGGCAACGGCGGCAACGGGAGCGCCGCCAAACGGAGTGCCGAAGAAGATGCTTGCCGCGATGGCCTCGAACATGGTCGGGAACGCGTCACGGCGAGAATCGGCCAGGGCGATTGCTTTCGCGATGACCAGGCCTCCCATGCTGTGTCCCACGAAGATGATCGGACGTCTTTGGCAGTTCTTCACATTACAGTCCAGTCAGCCCTTTTCTCGCATTCCACAAGTCTTCTGGGGACACAAAAGGGATAACTAGCCCTCACCTCTCGTTCGCTTCTCAGACCGACCAACAGGCCCATGGCAATGTTGTACATGAATTGCTTGACTTTCAGAGGCCCCGCCCATGCCGAGTCGTACATGTAAAGGAGGAATCGGGCCTGGGGAAAGTCTCTCTGTAATCCATCCGGATTGGTCGTCCAGTTGAAGTCTGTCTTGCTGGATTTCCAACTGTCCTCCGGATTGGCACCCAATCCAGGCACAAAGACAATGCTGCAGTTCAAACGCTTGTTAGCAAGTCTGTTTAGAAATTCGATCAAGGCAAACCCAGTGAGTGCCAAGGGCATCAAACTCACTCGAGAGTCGGAGAGACTTCCGGCTTTTTCTTTGGATACAACTCCCTAATTCCTTGATGGACAATGTCGTATCCTTTTGCCTTTCTACGCGTTGCAGCTCGTGTCAGAGTCGATGAGTGACCAGGTGCGGCCGCCGCTGGAGCCGACAACATTTGCTGAGGCTGGTTTGCCATTTTGACAACTCCAGGCGATCCGAAGTTGAATTCTCTCCTTCTCCCTTTTGCAGAGTGACTTTTTGACTCGTGCCGCGCCTTCCCTTATCAAGAAGAAGATGATACTGCGACAATGGTTGCTGAAGGAGGAAGAACAAGGCGCCTTAAGAGCGAGAATTTGAAGTGCCGCCTGAGCGAGTCTTTCATATCGTTGCTGCTGGAGGCTGGGCACGAGATTGCGCGGGGCTGTTTTCCTGGATGCCCTATTCTCGAGAAATGGATGACGGCGCTGAGTCCGGATGAGTCAAAGGCATTGACCTTTGCCAGGCCCCTGGGACTCTCTAAGAAGAGCTCTAAGCAACACTCAATACAGGATTGATTAGGCCAGCTGACGGCTCCTTCAAGTTTCAGGTCAATCCCTCAGGGAGCATCGTTCGTATCACGCATCGTCGTAGGTGCGGCTGAGACTGGGGCGGGCAGGCAGCCAACAGGTTGAGGTTTGGGGTCGGAAGCGCCAAAGAATTTGGAAAAGGCGCACGGCCCTCGGCAAAGGGTCATACAAGGCATCTTCCGTTCATCTCGAGCTCTTCCCCACCGCGGAGAATTGCAGATCTTACCAGTTCGACGGGGCGGAGCTAACCGTCTTGGCAATCCTGTGTGCCTAACTACTCGTATGTTCATATGTAGTAGGTATTGTCATGTCATTGATGGTATCAATATATGTACGGGCAGTTTCTCAGCCACGAACTGGGACCCGCAGGTGATCGATCCAGGTCCGAGAGAGACGCAATAGACCCTGGACGAGCCCGTTAGGGCGTTCCACGTTGGTACAGGGATAGATTCAGCTGACAGGGGGTGAAGCAGCCGTCGAGTGATGAAAGAGCTTTCTTTCGTTTGAATGCAACTGGGTAAGTTGCAATATGCCTTTGGGCATGCAACAGACGCATCATATGTACGTGAACACAGCCTTGTTCTACCCACTCTCGTGGTCCTTGTGGCTCTATTTTCTAGAAAAGATCAGGCTTTCAGGCTTCTGCTGCCTTACCTTGCGGAGATAATGCACTCCGATATTGACAAGTGCCCAATGTCAATGCCGAAGTTTCTCGTCTCTCTGGCCATGTCTTGCTGAACCTGACGAGCCTTGGGGACTTTATAAAGACGCATCTGCGGAGATGGAGGTGAATTAGTGTTTGGAGACCATTCTAGCAAGCCTCTCCAGAGTCTAGATCGTCTCTTCTTCTATATCGAACTCGACAGTCCACGATGGCGAATAACGACCTTGAATCTCGATTTACCCTCACGAGCCACAGCCCTTCGAAGACGAACTCGTTTGGAGATAGGAAGCCGTCATCCGCGCCCTTCACGACTGAAGTATTCGGGCAATCAGAAGACTTCAACAGCCTATTACCGGCGACTCATCGTACAGAGGAGGATAACATTGTCTCTCCAGAGAGTCTTGACGTGGGATTCCTTACCTTTCTCCAAAACGAATTGCTCGTCGATAAAATCGAAAATGCAATGAAATGGCTCTGGGCATGTGGTCGCCCGATGCCGCCGCGGCCGCTGCATTACCAAGTGCTCCGCGGTCGCGAGATCACGATTACCGAGGATGCAATTTTGCATCTTGTGTGGGGGAACAAGCGCATCTTCATCAAGCCCCTCCCCAAATTCCTCCTCCATGCCAAGTTCTGGGAAGATCGCATTCTGGACAACCAGTCAGAGGAATACCAAAAGGTGGCCATGTGTGCCCGAGGATTCTTGTTCTCGTATTGCGCCCTCATTGCCTACGAGAGCGATTATCGCATCGCAAAAGAGAAGGGCCTCATACCGGACGAGTTGACCTGGTATAAATGGAAATCGCTGTCGGCGGAAGTTCTGTGCAGCCATGAATTCCGCGACGTCCATCCGAGATACTGCTATGGCGAGCTTCGTCTCAGCCGCCTGAACAAGGTCTACCGCTTTGCTTACCTCGATTTGTTCAGAGGCTTTTCGAGAGCCACTGGTCACGACAGATACATCGACTTGTTAAGCGACAACCTCGCCACTCTGACGGCCATTCTTGGTTACGTGGTCATCGTTATCACCGCGATGCAGCTGGGTCTGGCCACAGAAAAGTTGACCGCAAGTTCGGCATTTCAAGATGTCAGCTACGGGTTCACCATCTTCTCCATTTTGGCGCCGCTTATCTCCGTCGGGCTCATATTGCTCTACATCTGTTTCAATATGATCTTCAATTACAACGCCACCACCAACTACGAGGGGAAGAGATTTGAGAAAATGGGCGTTGAGGTGACATGGCGGCGTCCCTCGAAAAGACAGTCTGCGAAACCAAGCGGCACACCAGGAGAATCTGCCTAGACAGCACCAGGGTGCCCGCGTATCATTGATGCGGCGTGGGGTCCGGGACTGCCGATGTTCATTCGCCATCCTTGGATCTCGGTGCTCAGACAGTCGGGCTTAGAAAGAGGATATTTACGTTGCAGCGTATGTCAAAGGACCAGATCTGCCTCTTGGATGAATACCATGAGGAGACGACTAATGTTCAGATTGTAATGCGTTGTCTTGAGAAGGATGGGGGTATTAGCCTTTTCTCATAGGCAAAGTCAGATCCATTCGCCTTGAATCAGCCTTAGATTATATTTCTTTTTAGTTCAATAAAACAAATCTGTCAAATATATATCCAGTAATAAAGGAGCCCACCCTACATGTGCTTGACAGAGTACACGTTCGTGAATGGGGTCAGAAGATTGATTATTCTCAAGTCTATATAGCGGCTTCTAATAGAAAATATATCGGCAAACATCCTGCGTGTCTCCTATCATCTCGGTCCCATGTGCTCGAACTAATTGATGCCTAATCTAGCCACCATATTTGCAGTAGTCGAGATTGTTCACATGGTTGCCCGCCCACTCAGGGAATGCCACGGCCTTTCCGGAGCCACCGAAGACGGCAAATGTGGCAATGAACACCATGACCTGCGTACCACCATCAAGCGCGGCGGAGACAAGATAGTTCCATTTGACGAACCACTGAGGGCGGTATCGCCTGAGATAGAACTGGCCGAAAGCGCCAAGGATGAAGTAGCTGGTGACGGACGCATTCAGACCAACGAAGAGGTAGCCCAGATACCACAGAATAATGGCAGAGTTGAAGTACGGCCAAATGCGCTGGTGCGGGAACAGCCGGTGCATGACGTAGAAGGGAAGCGGGGCGAGGAAGCCGAGGAGAAACGAGAGTGTGACCCATTGGTAGCGAGCGCCGACCGAGAACATCTTCGGGGCGATGGCCCACGCGATGGCCAGGGTGTTGAACTGCTGGACGTTCTGTCCGGACCAGATGTTGGTACCCTCGGCCGATTTGATGATGGGCGCTTGGTTTTGGATGATCCTGCCCGTCCTCGTCAGTCCCGGACCACGATTTGAATTCAGGGGTTCAGGGGAAATTTGCAGGTGAGCTTACGTAATCATCATCAGGTAGTTCAGGAGGGCGCCGACGATGCAGCCGATGACCTGACTGACAAATGCGGCCTTGGGTGAGAGTTTGTTTTGTTGGGCGAGCTTGAGGTCACGGAGAAGGAGGAAGCCCTGGCTGAGAGCATTGTATGTGTACGTCGTGAAGTACATGTTTGCTGCAGATCGTGTTGGTCAGCTTCTCACGGTTCGATTCGGATTGCGGACGAGGAGTCCAAGATGAGGCAGAGAGAGAGAAATACCTAGTGGACGACCCGGGAACATATAACCAGCGAGCATCTGGAAGATGGGCTGCAGGTTGAAACCAAATCCGGTGATGGCGTACTGCGCTCCGAAGAAGACCATGAAGACGGCCAGAAAGACGGTCGAGAGAATGAACCCCCACCACGGCAGCGTCGACTTCATCACGTAGAGACAGACGAGGCCGACTATCCAGCTGAGGAGGAAAACAACAAAGTACCAGCTGCTTGGAACCTCGTCGTAGTCGACCATCAGCCTGTAGTGAGGGTCCAGGGATTGGTCATTGCGGATCCTCTCCTTTTCTTCCTCGCTCCGCCGTCCGTTGCTTCTCCAGAAGGCGTACTTGGACAGGTTCAGGGCCCCCTTGAGGTTATCGAGAGTGATCCATGCCCAGCCCAGCCTGATCTCCGCGTAGTTCCAAAGGAACATATGGACAAACGTCGCCGTGAGGCCCGCATTGGACGTGATGAGGTAGTTCACGTAGGTCGCAGTCAGGTACGGGGTGCCAAACTGGTCGATCATGGTGCCGTTGACGGTGAACTGCGGCGTCATGATGGCCGTCTCGTCGTACGGCATCGGATGGGTCGCGTTGGACCTCTGGTCGTAAAGCAACTGGGACATGAAGGGAAAATCCTTGGCGCGCCAGGTATTGCTGTAGTACAGCCCCATGGAGAGGATGATGCCACCGAGGTAACCAAGGTAGTTGTTGAACAGGGTCTGAAGAGGCATAGCGAGGGGGGAGCCAAATCCGGCGATGTAGTTCCAGTCAAAGCAAAGGGAGAGGAAGCCCATACCCTCGTTGCCCTGGGATCCTCCGAACAGATTGGTGAAGACCGAGCTTTTGCGGTCGATGAGGCAGAAAATGGAGAAGCCGGATAGAATTGGGAAAATGTACTCCGGCAGCCACTCCCACACGAATATTGCCACAAAGATGTACCAAAAAACGTTAAATCTCTTCTTCGTTTCAGCCTTGGGCTTGTGGAGCGTCTCCATGACTGTCGTGATGGGCAGGTTGGCGGGGTAGAGCATCTTGGTTGGGAAGAGGAGGACGTCTCGCATCATTCCAGCAACGCCAAACCCGATGATTTGGGATGATAGCGTGATGAAGATTCCTGCGACGTGGTTGGGGTAGCCTCCATACCACAGCTTTTGCACGGCGAGCGCCTCCGTGGACAGGGCCGAGACCGATGCGGCCGAGGCCATGAGGACCGCCGCGGTGTGTTCCTTGCGGTTCCATGGGAAAGGGTTGAGGAAGCGGCCGACGATCCCCTTTCTCGGGATCAATGCCGCGAGTGCCGTCCCGAGGGCCTGAGCGAGAACAGTCAAGAACATGACTGAGACGTAGACGACTTGAGGCTTGAAGTACATGATCTCCTGCAGGACGGCGCCGAAGGTGGACAATCCAATGCCTGTATTTTTCCCTCTCCGATGTCAGCGTCTGCATCCGCCTCGATGGAGCAGTGATCGAGGATCGAAGATCAGCTTACCGATGAAGAACATGCGGAAAGTCCACGGACTTAAGGAAGCGTCGTCGTCGACGTGAATCACATGAGTGACGATATCCTCAGCCGTCTCGAGAACGCCATTTCCCACAGAGTGCAGACTCTCGGGATCCTCATAGCCTGTTGTAACTCCCTTTGCCGCGTCCTTTTCGCCTACCTGCTGGTTCTCGCCTGTCGATCTCCTGTGGACAGGCCCCTCGGCCTCTTCGGACTTGAGTGCCATGACTGCAGGTGTGATATCAATCAACTATGCAGTCTTGACAAGCGTTTCCATTCAGCACTGCGACAGACAGAATAAAAGGGATTCGAAGGGGACCGAGAAACGAGACATTCCTCCATTTACATACCCGCATCAGACAGACCATCAGCTTCACGCCACGGTTTACCCACGCTTGTTTCCCCCCGCGTGGCACGCCCCTTCAATCGTGGGCCAGGTCGCTCCATGGGAAGAACGGCATCTTTGGAACACGATAATGGCTCGAATTGGGGAACCCTAGCATGGTCCGTGATGTGCCTTTAGTTTCCATACCCCAATGGATAATTGCCCAAGTGCTAACAAGGGAAGACTAACGGGGATCGCATGGTGCGGGGCCGATGTGCTCAGGCAGAGGCAGATGCGCCCTCGGACATGGACCTTGTGCCATGGTCCGCCTTAGCCCGCTCCGGGCAGGGAGATTTCCGAGCCACTGGCGGTCGCGCATTGAAGGACCGAATTGAAGCAGATGTTTGGGCTTATCTGCAAGTTGAGAGGAGCTCGCGTGATGATGAGCTCTGGGATGGAGACGAGAGATCAGAGCCACGCCTCATAAAGCCAGGGTGGTTCTATCAGGCGACTCCGGCTTCATATCAAGCCTCTGTCCGAACTGCGGATAAATCAAGATGGTTTGCTAGCACTCGACATGGAGCTTTGTGGATTGGAGATGATAAGCCTCGGGCCAAGCCTCGTACGTACATACGTACATACATTGATTAATACCACGACTTAAATAAAGCCTATTGTCATTGCTAGGGTACTGCAGATTAGTTCCCGCAGCTTAAGGGCAAAGGATCGCTAACACTGAGAACTTTTGTCGCACTATGACTGCGTATCTGCACACTCCTTAGATAGCAACCGAAAAGAATTGAGATCTATTGATCTGTAAGTCTGGACCTCATGAGGCCGGCCAAAAGCTAGCGTGTGCAGGTACTCTGTAGTTGAGTCTAGATATGTGCGTGATAGATTGATGTGATTATAACGCACTATTTGGCCTTGGAGACTTAATGAATGCTGTTTCTTGAAAACGGCCGATACTCGTGTGCTTCTCCATAGATCTTGCGGCCGCCTGAGTCCACGGGAGAGGTATGCGTTGTCTTGTGAAATAAAAGGCAAAATGACTTCATAATCGTAATCGGCGGGCATGGCACTGCGGGTCTCTACCTGGCCAGTTCGACTCGTCATTTGACTACTAGATGTAAACGAGTATGCTCGTATTATGTCCGCTGGATGGATAAACTGCCAACCCTCTTCCCCGCAAATCCAAGGATCAATTGCTTCTTATACATTAGTTCCCCGTAGTTTGCATACGAATCTGGAAGTTGGGAATTAGCCCGGCATCGTTCACGAAACAGGCACCGGGGATAAGTGGTGAATCGCACATATTCTTTTGCCGACGTAGGTGAAAGGTGAATATCCTCCTTCTCCCGGTCTACCCCTCTTAGAGCAACACAAGATATCCGAGTATGGATTGATTGATAATGACTTCGCCGGGGCAGCGATGATTCGTGGAAGAGACGGCAGCGGGGCTAACCCGCATTAACGTCTAATTTCTACTTCACGTACGCAGTGCGTCTGGCTTCCTAGTTTGCATCGATGACGAGGCTTTGAACATGTACGGAGTACGAGTAGTCGGTACGCTGTGACGATTGCATCTCGGAAGAGGCCCGTCAAGGGTATGTAGATATAGACTTGCTCCTCATATCGCGGAGCATTTAAGAGTGGGATCGCGACTTTGGACATCAAGAAGCTGAAAACTTCCACAACCAAGACGAGAAGCGTACTCGTACTGTTGCTTGTTCAAGGTAGGATACCGGTACAGGCACGAGGTGCGTTTCCGCAAAGCTCACACGAGCAGGGCTCCCAGTAGCATTCGTCTGATCGTACTGTGGCGGCCGAAGCGGGCTTCGTGGATGCGTCTAGATGGTGCTAGCTGGACTTAGTGCAGATCTCTTCTTAGAGAATGCGCTCTTTTGATATCCCGGCCATGGCACGGGCCCCTCCGCAACGCATTCTTAAGGCTCAACCACCAACCGATTGCAGGTAGGACCCCCCCTCTTCGGCATTAAGCGTGCCGAATACCCAGGAAGCCGAGCAGGTGGCATGATAAGACAGCAGGGGTAGGCCAAGGGGACAGGGGCAGATCTATCACGGAGAACTCGATAGTTGCAGATACCAGTTCACGAACGCTCGATATATCACGTTTAGAAGTTGGGGTTATAACCGTATGGCAATTTTGAAAGGTGTTATACGCCAATTTTGAATCCTTCTGGGTGGAAAAGGGACAAATCTAGAATTCGATATCTATCCACCCTTGAATAACGGCGTTAAGGAGTGCCCCGCGACACTCTACTCATACGAGTAGAAACTTGGGATCCCTATGATAGACCTACTCGTATGCTTCGAACATCAGGACGGTTAGACAACCTGAGTGGAGATAAGAGCAAAATGCCGCACTGCCTGCTCGGGCAAAAACATTAATATATTACTCCGTAGATATCTCGGGATCCTTGCACGTTGGCGTGTGCAAGCAGCACGTACAGCATCCTCGCAATAGTTGGTATTGCAAGATAACCGCAGACAGAACGGTCACGGGTACACTATCATTATCGAAGACAACCATAGACGAGTCTATCGGTATACAAACATTCTAGGGAATGCCCCGTACTCGTAGCTACGAAGTACGAGTACTCGTACGGAATACATACAAGATGGACAGTATTTTGCAGTTTCAGGGCCACAGGCCTTTACCCCAGATTGGCGTGACCCCTGAAATCACGGAGAGAGACCCCATCGGGAATAGCCAAGACTCTCGTGCGGAGAACGCGGCATCTTGCTGCGCATGTGCATCGATTGGATGTTGCGTAAGTTTGAGCCAGGCGGCGACATCGTCAGGCTAAAGGCTTTGGATGTTTATGCATTCTGCGGCCGCTTCCACACCCTCTAGGCTTGATTGCCGAGATAGACCAGGTGGGACTCCCCGAGCGTCTTCTTTAACAACTCTACCAGATCGTCGAGGGTGGCCAGGAACCTGAGATACGAAGACACCGCAATACAGTATCGCCTATAATTCTCATCTCGCACCAGGTCCATGCTCAGCTCCAGCTGCTGGCCATTTTTGGTGTACCAGGCCTCGAAACATGTCCGGACCAGCGGTGTTGGCATTCTCTCGGGGAGTGGTGAGCACGTTCTCAGGGACTGCTCCGTGATGGTAAGCACGGCCATGATGCTGCCAATAGCCCCCTCATCCATCAGACCGAGCGTGCGAGCCATTCGATCCTGCAGGCCCCGGGGTAGCGTCGCGGACAAGAACAAAAGTCTCCCGATCGCCTGGTTCAGGTTCTGGCACAGCCGGTGTGCCTCCCTGAGGCTCTCTTGGTCGAAGGGGCTGCTGCTCAACTCAAACCTCATGATTTGGATGGAGCCGGTGAGAGAGTACAATGCCTCTGCAACCTCAAGCGAGAGCTTCTGTGCTGCCTTTTCCAGCGGATTCTGATCCTCCTCCCTGGACCAGTGAGAGAGGATAAGGGCATAATGATCCGACAGCGTCTCGATGGCATTTGCGAGCGACTTTCGAACATGAGAGTTCGCAGAAGGTGTCCGGGGGAAGAGCTGGACAATGACGGTGGCGATGAAGCCCAACATGACAGTCACGACTCGCTTCCAGAATGCCTCGAAGCCCTGACCGGGAAGTCCATCCTGCTGCATGTGATGCTGGTCCCAGCTGAAGCCGATGATCAGAGCAAAGGTCGCACCGCCAATGATGGTGGCGGAAGTTGTCGAGGGCGGGAGGAAGACGCGCAGCCAGACGACGATGACGGCCATGAGCCCCGAGCTCGCAGCCATGCCGTACGGATTTCCGTCGCCATGTCCGGACCCCATGTACCACGCCACGAGCCCCAGGAGGCCTCCGATGATGGTCCCGAGCAGCCTGGACACAAGAGAGTACGTGAAGTCTGCCATGTAGAAGAGCAGGCTTGTTTGGGCCGTGATGACGGCCCACATGCCCTTCTCTCGATAAAAGAAGCCGGCCGTATGAGGAAGCACCGCGGGGATCGAAGTGGCGAGGGTGACAATGACCTGACGGAGGGCGTACATACCAGCCGGGTTGATGAGCCATGCGTACCAGTTGCTGATGGTGCGGCCCAGGCCAGTCTTTCGAGTACCGCCGGCCGAGGCGCCCTGGCTCTGCCGAAGCCTCCTATACGCCTCCTCGAGAACATCGGGATCAGCATTGCCCACGCCTCCCGCCGAGCGAACGGAGACCTCGCCGTCCGTGAACCAATCGACCGCTTGCTGCAAACGCGAGGGGATCCAGAGCCGCGACTCCCTCCGCGTGTTGAGGAGTTGCAGGAGATCCTTGAGGAGCCTCTCAAGGGCTTTAACGGTGCTGAACATGTGCTCCTCTACCGCGACGGACAACACCATACCCGAAAGAGAGAAGGCCCCGAGGCCTTCCGAGACGCGAAACTCCCCATTGGCGTCGAAGAGGTGTGCGTGGCCCTTCAGAATAGCCTCTGTTGTATCGATGCTGCAAGACTTTCGACTCGACCGTAAACTCTCCAGGATTTCCTGAATCTCCTCGGCGATTTTGTCGAGCGTTTGTTGAGGATCTCGAAAGCTCCAACGAGAGGCGTTGACCCCGTGGATGCAGGTCGCGGCCAGCTTCGCCGCAAGCGAACAGGTTCGGAGAAGGTCGGAGGTGTTCTCCTGCAGGATCCTCAAGTTATCGCTGCTCATCACGTATTGCTCCGAGGTCTTGAAGGCGGACATGATGTGCTTCGACTCGACTGTCTCGAGAGGCTTGAGACCATGACGCTTGTCACCGATTTCGTCGCTCGTCTCTTCGGCACTCTCGCTGTGCTTCTCGGGAAACGCCAGGGCTGTCTGCTGAGGCGCCCTCTCCTTCGCCAGGGTGCCGGCAATTTGAAAATCGAGGAGGAAGAGGCAGGCAAGCATCACCTCGCGAACTCGAGCCTGCAATGTGCTCACATCAATTGCACTCCAGCGACCACGCGAGATGTCTACCGGGAGGAAACCGAGGGACGGTTCCATGGCTTTGAAAATGCCAATGATGCGGAGCCTGGTGCCCTGCAAGCTCGCCAGTTCGAGTCGCTCACGGGCGAAGCTTCTCCGCGTTGCCTCGAAGACCTGTCCGCCCATACCGACCAAATGCTCCATCTGGCGGAGCACCACGTACGACGCCGACTGCGGGAAGATGAGCAGAGAGCACGCAGCACCAAGTCCGATGCCAATTGCCCCCGGTTTGACCAAGGCTTCAGCCAGTGTGGCATTGAATGACGGCAATGTCGGCCCAATCAAGAGGAAAAGGTCGATGACAATCGTTCCGATGATTTGGAGTAGGATCAGCTTGGGGCTAGCGCAGCGCAGGCGAGCGAGGGCATAGATGAAGGCCAAGCACATGACGAAGAAGACGACAGTGACGCGCGCATCGAGCATGAATCCGTCATGGATGAGAACCAAGGCCTCGTCGGAAGGGGAACCTCCGGTCTGCTGGGCGCGCGCGACGGCCGCTTGCGTTAAAGCTTGGAGCTTCGCGGCCGTCTCGGAGGCGGGCCGAGCAGCCAGGGCGGCCTTCATGACGAGCAGCCCCCACGCCCAGGCCAGGCACATGCCGAGCAGCAGCGTGACGGTGACCATCAAGTAGAGCAGCAGGATGCCCGCGGGGGGCACCATGACGAGGACAATGGCGGCGAAAAAGGTCGCGACGCCAATGTTCTCCAAAGCCGGGCGGATAAATATAAGGAGCATGGCCACCCACACTGCCAGCCAGCAGCGAAAGACGACCCCGAGGTCGTAGGAATTGAAATGGTTCAACCAAGCCGGCAATGAGCGTTTTCGCCCGACATTGTCGGCATTGCTAGCATCGTCCCGGGCGCCTGCACTGGGGACATCGTGGGCATCGTCCTCGCTGGCTGTCTGGGAAACCGATGAAGCGTGCTCTCCAGTCATTGTCGATCTCGACTGCCACGGGGCCTTTTAGCGCGACTTGGAAGCGTAGCCAATGTGTCGAACCCTCAATGGCTCTCGGAAACTCGGCGTTCGGCTCGAAAGGACGATAGATGCGTCGGGGCGTCGACTTGGACAAACGGCGGCGTCGGGGTCGGAGATGCTCGCAATCATTCACCAGCGATCAGTTGGCATATGAGGGCATCGACGACAGGAAATGGCACCCTAGCCGTGAGCAACTACCCCGATTCTGGTTCCCGAAGACAAGTACAGGTACAGGTAGGGAGTATGTGCCGCTTTGTGATAGTCCAATCTCTGCACGGCTTGTGGAAGCGAGAGAAGGGCTAGAGAAGGCGCTTAACAGGCTTGAGGCGCATGTGTGCTCCCGAAGATCGTCAGGCTCCAGCCCGATTTGGTCGAGGCTGACAGGCGCGCACAGTATGTGCACCAACAGTGCGACGTCCTTGGGCCGCACTCTACATTGAACATTTCAAGAGTAGTAGTATTGATCGTATTCGGTACGGAGAACAGGCCATGCTACTATCACCTTCCCACTGGGGGGAAATTATATATGTACAAGTTGATTGATGCCTTTGGGAACGAATACACACATGGAGCACTGTCGATTCGAACTCCAGGGGCCCTTGGCTGAGTTCCGGATTCGAGAAGACCGTGACATCTAGGAGGCCACACGATCTTATATCTCATCTCTCTTTACTCCGTACCAATCCTCGTACTTCGTTTCTGACCATTGATCCAGGCATTTGGTCTTTCCGGGGGGACTATTTTTCCCCCTCTTTTATACTGGAAAACGTGCATATACTGCCCAGCTTCGGCAATGATCCCGGATGATGGCTTTGAAACACGTGCAGATGGTCAGCACCGAGAAGGCGCCGTCACAGCGTCCGCGATCTGTCCGTGGCCCGCCACCCGCCGCCTTCACTTTGAGCGGGGCCGCGCACGGCCGCACGGCGCTTGATTGGTGCGGATCCGGAAGGCCCGCCGAGGGGCCGACCGGGCCACAAGCCGCCTCGTCATTGGTTCACCTTGACGCGACCTGTGCCTGACTCGGGCGGGCCGTCTTGAGTACCTGTAAGGTGCATTCATCAATTTCAATTTCGCTCGGACTTTAGAATACGACCTGTTATTGTCGACTGTCTGCCGTGAGAAGCATTGACTTTGGCTGCTCCGCGGATTCAATACACCGCATTCTTATCGCGTATCCATTCCAGCATATATTCAATTGTAGCCGGAGTGTACATATGTGCTGGCATATGCATGCCCACTCAAGCTTCGAAGCTGAATGTAGAGGCATCCTAAAATTGTAGGAATTGTAGTAGATTCAGTTCTAGATTATGAGGGGAGGGGAGGGGAATGTTATTATCTAAGAGCGTTGAAGTTATAGTAATGTTTCTCTGCTGTAGTTCACTATGTATGGCCTTTGAGTTAGCACCACGTATGCCTCTGATCGTTGTGAATGTAAACCGTAGTATTGATCTTATAAGCCGAATTGCACACGTTACTAAGAGCAAGGAAAGAAAGGGGCAAATGCCACGGGGCCCTTCAAGGTCAACGTCTTTTTGTCTTTGGAACTAGACACGGAGCACAGAGCCTTTCTTCAAGAGATCAGTACGAAGCCATCTAGTAGTCGTTGTATCGTGGATTTCTGCTAAGGGCTGGCACACTTCAGCCATCCTCGATGTCTCGGGAGACCTCCCCCGAACTTAGCAGCATTCCCTACATAGATCCTACCTATGTGTTTACTAAGCTTCTCCTCGTTTTTCAGAGATGCGATTGCATCAATGTGCGGAGTACTCCGTACGATGTACTCTGTACAGGTGTATCGAGGCCATGGAAACCTTGATGGATCAAGTCCACGCATATCCAATTTCGACTTTGAAAGAATACCTGTTAGCGTAGCCTCATTGCCCAAGGCCCACTCATCTGCCCTTTGTTTGACTTATACCAGCCAACCTCCCTGGGGGGGGGGACACTTGTTACTGCTGACGCATTCCATTTCCAAAAGCAAACTCGAGACCAAAAGCTCGTCATCGCCAGCCTCGCAAAGCCATAGAAGCAAATGATATGCCTCGGCCGGACAAAAGTCCCCTTTCAGGAAGTCAATTCCCTAGGTCAGGACCACAAAGGCGAATCTTTGGCCCGAGCACTACAATCACTCTGCCCTAGTCGGCCAGGATAGAGAGCCAGTGCTTCGAGGCGTTTCCTCCTTGCTGCTAGTGTGAATTACTGCAGTCCACTGCTGCCTGAGGACATTGATGCCACTCTCAAACCCCTCTCATCTGCTTGCATAGAGTGGCCAGCCAGACAGCCCTCTCGATCCCACCAGCAAAGATTCCTAGTATGTACTTTGCTTCTCCTCTCAAAGCTTAAATAATTTCATATACGCAATTTGCAGACGATGGCTGTACAGCTTCGAGATGGTTTCAGCCCCTGTCCTTTCTGCGCAATCTGCCTATAAGAGATACTGCGCCTTTTTAGGACGAAAGAGGACATCAGAAGGACCTCGTCTGAATTTCTTAGAAGGTGCCTCTGTATCTACTCTTCTTGATAGGCTGATGATGGGACAAAAGGTCTCAAATCCAGGAGAGTTTGGTTCAAGCCACAAGGGGTAGATCGGGGGATGCGGCTCGGACTCTAGCGCATTTCCGCACCAGCCCTGCTTTAAATCAACCAGATATAAGTAATGGATCCTTAAGAGAAGATTTCCAAATGAGCATCTAAACCGTTTTGACAGTTGATGTAAGGGATCAATTCAATAATGCTCGCGCACGCACCGATTGACCTCCGGCATGGAGCCATTGATGGACCCATCCGCCCAAGCTTGCCGGACCCTCAAGGTTCTCGTTTTGCCTCTGTACGAGTACCTGTAAGCGCTCACAGGCCCAGCCTGGCTGGACTTTGCACAGATCAGTATGTCTGGATGGATCCTGGATGGATCGACAAAAGATCCATCCGGCACAGCATCTTACACCTGTAACAGTACATACTCTTACCAGTACGGATACGCGCTTTTACATAAAGGTGCCACACGCATATGGAGTACTCACAGTAGCGGCGGGGCTAACACGTGTTTGTAGATCCATCAATGAATGATCAATCCAATAGATCCAATTCGGCCATCAGCCATCAAGGTTCTCCAGAGAAAAAGATCCATAGATTCGCAAGGTTCTCTCCCGAACCTCTCCGCGATCCCGCCGCCACCCAAAACGGCTATGTAGCCGATTTCTGCAGAAGTTGTGTGGATAATGTCGATGGTCTGGCTTGGCATGGTGCCTTATTGTCGATATTCGAAGTGATCCATCGCCCATCCAGGACCGACATCTCTGACACGGGTGAGGACCGTGATAGTCGAGAGAGACATGCGGCAACTCCCCAGATTGGTCTTTAGGCCCTTTGTTACGAGTTCTTGGGTATTGCGGTAGCTCGCCTTGGGTCACCGGGCTCTGATTCATGGTTGGAAGTATGCTGCGGATGTGCAGTTGTCCCAGGTTGCTCCATTCACCCCCCCCCAGAAGAAAAAGAAGTCCTCGGGCTCTTTTGCTTCAATTCCCATGGACCCAGATTGCATCATTGTGGACACCCTGCGAGGCTCCTAGACAGGTTGGCCACGCTACCACGACTCTGTCCAGCTCCTTAGCCTGAGAAGAAAAAAAAAGAAAGAAAAGAAAAAAGAAAAAACGTCAATGCTGATTATAATTGGATCAGTTCGTCCATTCGCTGGTGCAATTGGCCTTGTTGTTGTCGGTGGTGGTGACTGTTTCATGTCTGAGCTCACGTATAATAAGAGCCCACCCACTCCTGCTCGAATCTTTTCGTTCCTTACTTCTTCGAACTCCCTGTTGATCTTCATCAGCTTTTCCAGTCTTTTCCTCTCAAGTCTTCCACTCCTCATTGTACTTTGACCGTGAGAAGAGATCCGAGACAGCTCGAGAGAGTGTGAGAGGGAGAGCGAGACAGAAAGAACTCTCAACACCAGCACCAATGGACAGCTTCGATCCCAACTCGGTCGATCTCGACTCGGCTGACCCCCGAGATGTCATCTGCTATCTCAATGCCGGTGGCAACGACTACAACGGCCATCTCGGCGCGCGCGTCTCGTCCATCTTCGTTGTCCTCGTCGTCTCCACTGTCACGACAATTTTCCCTGTCCTCGCAACTCGGATCCGCTCCTTTCGAATTCCGCTCTATGTCTACCTCTTTGCCCGGTATTTCGGCGCCGGTGTCATCATCGCCACGGCCTTTGTCCACCTTATGGATCCGGCTTATGATGAGATCGGCCCCGCGAGTTGCGTGGGAATGACTGGTGGCTGGGCCGAATACTCTTGGCCCCCTGCCCTGGCCCTCACGGCCGCCATGTGCATCTTCCTTCTCGACTTCCTGGCCGAGTACTACGTTGAGAATCACTACCAACTGTCGGCCCACGTCGAGGTCGAGGCGGCCATCACCAATGCTCCCGGCGGTGACGCCCCCGGCGCCCACAGCCATCCCGGACACCAGGATCTCCACTCGGCCGATCAGGAGGAAGCCCGCATCCCCCAGCAGGACAAGAGGAGCAACGCCTCTGCCCGCAAGCTCGACCTTGAAGAGCTCAAGGATATCGACGGAGACTCGTTGGACACGGTCTTTGCTTTCCACCAGCAGTTCGCGGCCTTCCTCATCCTTGAATTCGGCATCATCTTCCACAGTGTCATCATCGGCCTCAATCTCGGCGTCGTCGGTGATGAGTTCAAGACCCTTTACCCGGTCATTGTCTTCCACCAGGCCTTTGAGGGCATGGGTATTGGCGCCCGCCTAAGTAGCATTCCCTTCCCCCCCAAATACCACTGGATGCCCTGGGCTCTCTGCCTGGCCTACGGCCTCACCACGCCTATTTCCATCGCCATTGGTCTCGGCGTTCGCACCACGTACGACAGCGGCTCCTACACGGCAAACGTCGTCTCCGGCGTCCTCGACTCCATTTCGGCCGGTATCCTCCTCTATACTGGCTTCGTTGAGATGCTCGCCCGAGATTTTCTTTTCAACCCGTCGCGGACCAAGGACAAGAAGCGCCTGGCTTTCATGCTCGTCTGCCTGTACCTTGGAACTATCATCATGGCTCTTCTCGGCAAGTGGGCGTAAAAAAAGAAAACAATTTGTGTCAATTGACATGAATAGAGTCGTCCTTCACTGCTGGGGCGTACGGGCACGCTGATTTGCACCGGTGCAAGGGAACAAAGAAAAGGAAGAGAGAGAAGAAGGAATCCTTCGATACCGATACTGCGGGAGAATTGTACATGTATATACATATAGTAATTTGAGTCTATGTGATTATGGGGGTCTCATCAGAAAGGTGAGACGGGAACTATCAAATAATATGGAATAGAGACTGGAACGATTAGAGGAAAATCGAATTACACTGATGTATCATGTTCGCCATGTACTACCACTAGACAATCAGTCTCAACTTTCCGAGGCGAGAATCCGAGCCACCTGTTCAGATATGTTGTAGCAGTGGACCTTTCTGGCGCCGCCAGCTGCATAATGAGGGAAGAGGCCTTTTCCATGTGTCAGCCAACCAACCCTCAAATACGGAGTAGGTCTGAGTTCAAGCGAGTTGCGTCTACTACGTATCCTGACGTACCTCTTATCGACATGAAGGCGTACATGAGGTGTTTCTGGAGGACGCTCATGTTGCGCTTCTTATTCTGCAATGCCTGTGAGCTTTCCAGGATCTCCTTGAGCCGAGGCTGCCGCAGAGCAAAAAATTGCCTCGCAGCGGCATTGATGGCCTCCTTCCGGGACTTGACACTGAGTAGCGCTCCCTCTTTTCTAAGATGGTGGCCCAGGAATAGCGCGAAAGCTTCGCTGTCCTCGAGGGCCTGCGACGAACCCTGGCCCGAGCTTGGGGGAAGTGCATGCGCTGCGTCCCCGATCAGGACGACTCCATCGCGCTCCCACGTCGGCAGCGGGGGGGTCGTCCACGTCGGCCAGATGCTCTTGAACTTGACGGAGTGGATGATCCTCTGAATCACCGGATCCTGCCAATTGCCGTGTCTCTCAAGCAGCTGCTTGAGGACGGGCTCCATGTCCAGGCTCGCGCGGTCTGGGCAATCTTCAAGGGCATAAGTTGACCACCAACCTAGGGAGTCGCCGGGTTCGGAGACATGATATGGAGACCCGGCATGGGGGTCTGATTCGGCACCGGTGTTGTAATAGTAGCCGAAGAAGCCGTTGTCGCCGAAGACGAAGTTGATCGAGCCGGGCTCGACCAAGTCCTTGACGTCTGCGGCGGGCACGAAGCCGCCGACACCAACCAGGCCGCTGAATTGGACCGCGTGCTGGCTCTGTTCCGCATCTGAAAACAGAGCCCGTTTCGTCGTGGACCAGATCCCATCGGCGCCGACAACGAGATCCACCTCCTCTGGCCTGCGGCCGTCTCCAAACATCACCGTGTTCCTTCCATCCGCGTGAGGGATGACCTCGGCGACCCTCGTCTGGATGATGTCTCTGCTTGGGATCAGGGAGCGCAGGTTCTTCCAGAGCGAATGTCTTGTAGTACCCAGGATCAGCAACGGGGATGGGTTCTCGCCCTCCATGGGGGCCACGCGTATGAGGACTCGGCCGTTCTTGTCCCTGATGTTGTAGTGCGAGGCCACATGCCCCTCGTGGGTCACTTCTCGAAGCAACGTTTCGTCGAGCCGCTGCAGTACGCCGAGACCATTCGAGCCGATTGCAAGGCCGCCACCGACGAGGAGCGTTGTTGAATGGATGGAGCCGCCATCACGAGTCTCGGGGCTCTCGTCTATTTCTGTGCTGTATGCCTCGTAGATTTTGATGTCGTGCTCTGGCTCCTTGTCCTTATCCGTGGAAGTAGTAGGCTTGGGCAAGTGTTTCCGCAGCTCCAGGTAGGCAGCGCAGCCTGCGACTCCGGCTCCGATGATGGCAATTTTCATGATGATGATGATCGACGGTGTGAGCTATGAACGATATGAGGTTTGAAGCATGAAGATGAGCTCATTGATATTTGGCTGACAATGCGCTCTGACAGAGGAGCTATGAATACCTTGATGGCTCGTGGCCTTCATGCATCTTTAAATAATACTTGGCCCTTTCAAGATTCGTCATGTGGCTGTATACTTGTAACGGAGCTTGACTGCTTGAGTTCATTTCCTCCCCCCTTGCCTCCCCTTCCCCATTCGTGATGTGCCGTGCGCCTTCCAGACCCGATTGGACAGACACCAGCGGATCTGCCTGTTCTTAGAAACAGGAGTTGCGCTCGCATTCCGGTGACTGCCTTGACGGGATGCAGTCGTCTCGTGCAAGGTCCGACCTCCGTGCAACCTCGAAAAGGGGACACGAGCCATCAATGCCAGCTCCTGAATGGCAGATGTGCATGATTGAACCATTCGTATGTATGTACGGAGTACCTGGGGTCTAGATCATACCCCAAGGTTGACTTGGCTGACTGGACCGATACAACGCCGACGAGTCCACCCGGCCTCCCGGTAGCCCCATAGGCCGAAAAGCTCGAGGACTCTGGACTGAGACATTGATGAAATGGTCTTTGGTCGGCATTCGGGAGTTCAGGTCCTCCGCGGCCCGTTCCTCGCTTCATCAATGGTGCGCTCGCAGGTTCCCGTGCTCCGAGTCGTGTCGCCCGGCATGCCGATCATGTGTGTCACCGCAGCCGACTTCGAGGCTTGGTCAAGGAGGAGCTTTATGGTATGTAGGTGTGTGTAGATGCACGCCCGGACATTGATGGGCGGCTGCTCCTCACAGAGGCTTCGGCACTCCGCATGGCCTTCCGGATCGACTCGTTATGTGCAGATCTCAAGTGACTGGGTGGTGCAAGAGAGACTCGTGACAATCGACACGTCTCGAATTGCCAAAGGGCTGGTTGCTCTATTCTCAAAGTTCGTCTTCAGAGAGATGGCATCTTGCTACACGTCTGCATCGAGCCACGACCCCCTCATCCGATGCTCGGCCACGCCCACCAACCGTTAATGGTCAACCCCCTCACTCGAGGGGAAAATCGCGCAATATGGAGCGCGCCAGGTCTGCGAAATAATCCTCAGTCTCTGCCGCCATGCTTGCGAATCCTCCACTCTGAACCTTTTCGCCGTGAAGCAAGGCGGCGGCCGCGCTCCTTTGATCCAGGAATGGACTCCAAAGGCTGAGGACCTTCAATTGCAAGCTCATCATGATGGTTCCTCGGTTCGGACCGGGGCCCGACGGTTTGGCGTTGATGAACTCCATGGCAGACAGTATCGACTGCGCATGCTGCCTCATCCGCTCCACATATTTCGGGCTGCCCACGCTCGGCATCAACTGGGGATGTGACCGAGGGGAGCCATCGTCATCGCCTACGAGGGCCAACAGGCGCATGTTCATGAGGTTCGCCGCGTTGTAGAGCGACAAGAGGACGGCGGTCGGGAAGTTCCTAAACACCTTTCCCGGGACGAGCTCCAGGGTGCCATTGTCGCGCTTATCGCCTGTTCCATGTTCTCCAGCCGGAGCCAGCATCCCGGGCATGTAGGTGGAGGCCCAGAAGCGCGATTGTGATTCGGCGTCCTGTATCAGCATCCTCAGCATCATCTCCAGGTCACGGTTCCGTTCGGGCCCCGGGCTAGCGACGAGCCTCTGCGCGGCGACGAGGCATCTCTGGACGTAGAAACACAAGTCCACCACGTGATCGAAGAGCATCCCGGGATGGATCTCGTACGGTTTTGTCATCCACTCGTGCGAGGCGAAGGCGTGTAGAGAGTTTTCCGAGAGGGATTGAATGAACTGGGGAAGAGGTGAGTCAGCGCGTCTCGTTTCCTCTCCGCGTTGGGCGCACCAAGGGTCCGGGTCGAACGTGAAGAAAGGTGTGAAAAAACGTGAGAACACACCACCTGAAGCCGCATGTGACTGAAGAGGCGATGCATGAAGCCCTCACGACAGCTCGCCGGGCCCATGGCCTCGATCATCTTGGCAGCTCCCTTGACGTGAAAGAGCCAGGCCTTCGGACGCGTACCGGCCCACGTCTCAAAATGGATGAGCATGACCGCCGCACAGATCATGCCCTCCGTGACGGAGACGCCATCACGGGAGAGGAAGCGCTGTAGGTCGCGCAGCGCCGTCATGTACCAATGATGCGCCTGGTTCTGGATGCTGGCGTCCCGCGATAGAGTTCCGTAGCTGATCATGGAGGCCGCCCGGATCGAGTGCTTCACTGCTGGCGGCAGCGCGGATGTGAAGAAACTGGGGAGGTCGTCGACCCATGAGATGGTCGGCACCCGAAGCCCGCTGGCCGGCTTCACGACGCCAAAGGACTCGATGAAATGCGTGACGAAGAGCTGATCAAAGGCGCCTCCGCGGGACGGCTGGGGCCCCGGGAGCTTCGACAGATGCGTCGCCAGACTATCATGGGCACACGCTTGTCGGTCTCGACAGATCGCGACGGCGCTGTCCTGGGACGTCGAGATGTGCTGCTTGGTCTTGGTCGTCAATTGTTGCCGGCGATCCGGCACCGTATGCACAAACAGGACGCCCGTCCGCGGGCCGGGACACCGCAGGTCGAGGCTCAGACATCGTTGGCATTCGGGGAGCATTAGGTCGCACTAGACATCGAGACGAATAAGGCAAGAGCTCGCGACATGGAGATGCGGAGAGGGAGTAAATGGACAGATTGCAGAGGCTGGAGATAGTATTGAGATCGGGCAATCCAATTGATGGATTGCATGATGAACCCAAGACACCAGCGGTGGGCTGAACGTGCCAAATTGGGGGGTTGCAATGGCTCACCTTGACCTTGCGCTTGCGGCAAGTAGCGCATCCTTTGCTCCGTCCAGGCACGTTGACCATGGCCTCACGGTGATGGATCAAAGCTGGTGCACTTGTTGGTCCAGCTTCCTGGTTTTCCGGGTGATTTCCTGATCGCGACGAGGGCAAGGAGGCTCCGTGATCCAACCCGGAGAAAGGGACTGGGACCCCTCTGTAGATTTTAAGTTGATTTACGGAGGAAAGGCTCGGTAAGTCGAGTCTCCGGGCGTGCCATTGCTGGCATTGATGACATCCATGCGCACTTCAAACGATCCATCAATCCATTCATCAATGTCTCATCTTCACATTGTTGATGGTATTGATGTACTCCGTACTCCGTACATAGCGTGCCGTGTTGGAATCCACGATGCCCGCACGGTGCTTCATCCTCTGGGCTACCCTACACTGTGACACCGTGTGTGAAGGGGCGATATATACATAATCATGGCGAGTCAGCGTCTGCTCTGAGCCCGATACTCCGTAGGTCCGGAGTAGAATTCGTGCTTTAATACTCCGTACATCAAGAGTATATAATCCATCGAGATAGTCGTGTCCCTAATCCCTAGGGTCACTTAAACACTGCTGCTGAGATTTGGTAATGATTAAGAACATTAATACTATTGACCCTATTGCCCACAAATACTACCCCAAATCCTGCAAAACAATCACTACAATATATTAGGCAGAAAGACATAAGCTATTAATAAACATGTGTACTTGTAGTACCAGGAGCATCGAATCAATTGAATATTGATCTATTTGAACACTTTGTAGAAACAGGCGGCGCAGCGTATGTCAAGGACCCCCCTTAACAATCCACTTTAGGTCCTTGTCTCTTGATCTGCCGAAACGTTCTTCCTCTATAGAATATTCTTTCTTTCAAACGCTCAACTTTTCAATCCATCAGAGCTTTGAACTACTAAGATTCGCAAGTCAATCTTCGCTTTATGCTCACTTACTCTAGAGCAATCGTCTATAGAGAGCTGACCTTCCAGCATGCTTCTCCTCCTCAACGCTACATTACTCCTTACTATCTTGGCGGCGGCTTTGCCGTCAGCAAAGCGCGGCCTCGTCTTCATCCCCAACCCCAATTGGCCGCAGGACAGCTCCATCTGGACCCAGCCTGGATCAGATCTCACGTGGTACTACAACTACGGCAGCCTCCCAGCAGAGGAGTATTCCCATCTATCTCAATCCGACTTCGAGTTCGTGCCCATGATGTGGGGCGCCGGTCCGAACCCCAGCACAGACAGCTCCTTCGCCAACAGTGTCGTCAAGCTGATTCATAAGGGGATCAACATCACCCACGTTTTGACCTTTAATGAGCCCGATGCGCCGGCCTCGTGGGGAGGTAGCAATATTTCTCCAGAGAACGCGGCCCACGCCTGGGCTGCCAACATCCTCTCACTCCAGAAATACGGCATCAAAGCTGGGCTTCCGGCCGTCTCCGGCACGCCGGGCGGCCTCGCGTGGCTGTTGCAGTTTGTCGGCAACTGCACGCTTGTGCTGGGCCGGCGCTTCACCTACGATTTCCTGCCTGTTCACTGGTACGACAACTTTGATGGACTCCGGCGTTATGTGAGCGAGGTCATGGTAAAGTAAGATCCATTCGCTCATGTCCTGTCTGTGTGACTTGGGGGAAAGGGGGCTGAAGATCCATCTCCAAGCCCTCGCCCTGCCACCGGACATCTTGGCTAAAAAGCGGCCGACAAGTCGTGTCTATGTACTGTACATCTATTGATAACAAGTTGGCGCATACACCCATAGCTTCCCGAACACGAGAATCTGGGTCACAGAATATGCCTATGCCCATCAAGATCTGATTTCGACCCAGCATTTCTTCAACCAAAGCGCTGCCTGGTTCGATGGCCTCGTCGTCGTCGAGCGGTACAGCTACTTCGGGGCGTTTCGGTCAAGTGTCAGCAATGTCGGACCAGCCGCGACGTTTCTGAACAATGCCGGAAGCCTCACGGATATTGGGTCGTGGTATCTCGGTGGCGGATGGACTGGCGTCGACCCTCGATCAGGGTGATTCAGCATGATTGAAGCCCTGGGGACATGATGGATCTTGATTGATATTCGGCGTCCGTTGGTCGGTCGGCCCGGGAGTCGTTTTGGATTTTCCTCTTGGAATTTGTCGTGGTACCAGCTGATGGATGGGGACTGTGATTGATCCCCAGCTATGACTTCTTGTGTCTATCGATGAACGCTAACAGATCTCTCTTGAAAATGATTCCCACGGCCCTGGCAGAGCCTTCTTCAGTGACGACCAGGTTGCTCACGCCAAGTTTACCGATGATCTCAACGGCGTACTCGAGCGGAGCGCTCTGGGAGATGAGAAGAGGTACCCGATCGATGTGATCTGAGAGATGGCCATTGATGAGCTGTACCGTGCTGGTTTCCTGTCCCACGTCCTTTTGCTCCAGGTCTCGCAGCGCGGCAACCAATCCGTCGGCCGGGAGATACCCATGACAGATGCCGGCCTCATTCACAATCAAGAGGCCGGCATCCATCAACCCCCGAGCTTCGAGTGAGGCGAGCTTGGCCCGCAGTAAGGGGGTGGGAACGCTCAGGTCCGCATCCGCCTCGATCACGATCTCCCCCATGACTCTGGCCGGGCGAAGCAGCGCCTCGACCGTGAGGCTCTCGCCAGTGTCCCTCAGGGCCTTGATTGTCGAGATGGCCTGTTCCGGCTCCAGGAAGGGATGCCCCATCAGGTGTTGCGACAAGTCATACACTCCGTCGGCGCTGATGCGGTCTGCCACCCACTTGGCAATGAGGATGGCAATCATGAAGGGCGGGATGAAGTTGACTTCTCCGGTGAGCTCGAACATGATGACGGCGAGACTCACCGTCATCCTGCTCACTCCGGCGAGAAACGCAGCCGAGCCCACCATGGCGAAGATGCCCGGCGAAATCCCTGGGACCAGCTGGCCGACCATCCTCCCAAAGAGCGCGCCCGCGTCCAAGGCCGGGATGATGACCCCTGAGGGAACCTTGCAGCCAAATGTGATGATGGTCAAGAGAAGCTTGACGAACGTCCCCGATACAAGCCATGCGTAGTAGGGGCCCTTGCCGCTTAATTTGGCTTCCTGACGGCAGATCCAGTCCTCCTCCACATTGTTGCAGTCGACAAGCAGGCGCTGCATCACGACGTCGCCCGGCTCCCGGATGAGACGGTTCGGATACTGGAGGAGAGCCGTGAGCAGAACCACCAAGGCGACCTCCAGGACCGGGCCCCGCTTGATTAGGGGCAGCTGCCGGAAGGACTTGGACCACGCGTAGTTGGCATAGCAGAAGACGCCGCCGAAGATGCCGCCGCAGACTCCGAGGAAGATGAAGACCAGATAATGGACAAAGTCGTAGTCAACGCCGTATTTCGTCTCGAACAACACAAGCTTGCCGGTGCCCAGCGGGTTCAGCTCCTTGAGAGCGGCGGCCGCTACCAGAGAGCAGAGGAACGAGCGCCAGAGGACCTGGCGCGGGAAATACGTGCTGATTTCCTCGTAGCTGAAGAGGACGCCTCCGATGGGGGCGCCGAAGGCGACGGACAGGCCGGCCGAGCACGCCACGCTTAGCATCTCCCTCAATTTGCGCTGGTTGGCTGCGTATTTGGGGACCGCCGTCGCGACGAGATACCCGACACAGGTGGAGATGTGGACAAAGGGTCCTTCCTTGCCGAGGCACATGCCCGTCGCGACCGCGAAGACAGCCCCGGCCGCCTTGACTGCCAGGACCTTTGCGCTGAGGAAATGCGGGATCACAAAGCCCGAGAGGATCGTCTTGATCTCAGGTATTCCGCTTCCGGCGGCCATGTACATGACCTTGCGCTGTTGCTGAGGCTTGCTGCTCTCCCCGGCCTCCGACTCCCGGCTCTCCTGGCGGCCGACAACGGGAAGGCTGACCTTTGTTGTCATGGTGAGGCTCGCCGAGATGACGCCAAAGACCAACGCAAACGCAACGTAGACGGCGTACGACGCGCCGAACGTGGTCGCCCACGGCCTCCAGGCCTTGCAAGCCGTGCCGGACCCGAGGGCGCAGCACGCACGCCTGTTCAACAAGACATTCGCAGTGCAATATCCTTCCTTCCAGTCCGAGACGGTCTCGACGCTCACATCGACCACGGACGCGACGCAGGCCGTCAGAAGCCCGATGACAAAGGACGCAATCCAGCCTTGGGCCGAATCCCACCACACGACCACTCGCGTGCGGATGCCGCCGTTGTTCCGAGTCTTGATCTCGCCACGCCTCCCGTTGTCACGGATCAGGTCGCGGAGCCAGTCTATCGTAGCGTAGTGTTGGTAAGGAACGCGTTCATCGAGGGTGCCCAGAGTGTTGGACGGAAGCTCGTTGCGAGGACTCGTCAGGGGGAGGCGCGCTTCGACGTCGCTGCCACAAGACCGCCAGGGAAGACGGCTCGACGGCTGGGAATGCCGACCGGAATTCAGGAGGAGCGGCGTCGTTTCTTGAGCATCGTCTTGCTGGGAGGCGATCCCACCGGCGGGGGCCATTGTCGAGGCAGAAGCAGCGCGAGTCGACAAAGAGGAGGTCGTGCTAGATTGATGTATTCATGGAGCGTGGAGGAGATGGGTCAATGGACGAGGAATGCAAGAAACCAGACCCTAACGCCGCGGGAGGAACAGGCCACATGCACCTTCCCCTCTGAAAGCCCATCCTCCAACAGTCTTTTCAAGAAGAAGACCATCATGGGGTAGTAGTAGTAGCAGACTGGGCTGTGCCCGGCAACTGGTACTCGGACTGCGCTGAACCGGGGAGCGATCATGGCGTATGGACTGGGCGGACGTCATGTGAAGCAATTCCAGGCTGATCCATCATCCGAGACAGACAGCCGCGACATGGATGGCTCATTGGCAGGTGTGCTGACGCTTTCCCCCAGACCTGTAGCGGGCTCGCATCAATGCCGCATCTCCGCGTCCTGAGCGGCTCGTGTGGGATCCCCGGATATGTACAATGATCTCATTGACATCCAAGTCCGTTTCGGGCGGTGAGATGCCACCAGAAGCCAGAAGCCGTGCTGGATCTAATAAGTGCGGACGAGTCCCATTCCGCTCTTTTCCTGGTCCAAGATGTACTCGTACTCGTACATCTTATTGATCCACTTGTTCGCTTTCGTGCCTCAATAGACGCACGCTCCCCGTTGCATCCCCCAGACATCCCCTGTTCGAGCAACCAAGTGACGAAGTCGCCTTGTTCGGAACGACTTCCCCTTTTCATTTTCCCCTATTCTCTCGAGTGAGGCGTTCTAGGGCAGATTGACGCGTCGACTGGGATATTGCACGTCTGTACTCCAAACGCCGCATGAAGAAGCACCTTGTTTCTATCAATCGAATTGCAGAGAGTGCATGGGCCGGAGATATTGAAGGGGGATCTGGCTTCTGTTCTCATTGAGGGCGGCGACCAACATTTGGACGCGCACACGTGTGTCCCGATTCGGGTTTGAATAGAAAGTCGGGCCAAGCATCCACGAACCTCATCCCTGACGAACTCACGCGTGGCCTGCATTATGCCAGACCCGAGCGGTTGGCCGCCGAGACTGGTGATGCTTTCCTACATGCAAAACAAAGACCGGCCACGTTTCACCCGACGCATTTATAATGCAATAGGAGATTCAATAGAGCCAACAAGCATGCCATCCAGGAACTTGCAAGCCAGAACTGCAATAGATGCCATTCCCGAAAGGCATGTAATGAAGAAGATAAAAGGCGTGGAGGGCCGCGGAGATGGGCATCTAATCCTCCTCATCCAGTCAACCAAGGCGACAACCAAAACGACAACAAGTGGCACATTTCTTCCCCTAGAATCTGCACCCCCTGCCGTCTCAATCATCCTTTTCCCCCGACTTTTCAACAGATTCCCTCCATCATGAAGCTCCAGCTCATCTTCGTCTCGGCTCTGTCCCTCCTCTCCGCGGCCGAGGCGTGTAAATGTGTGAAGAAGGGGACCAAGATCTCCGACGACGACGCGACCAAAGGCTGCTGCAGCCAACGAGGAGACTTTGTGAACGGCGACTGTGTCGCCGGTACGATGCACGGCAACTTCGCCTCGTTTTCCGGCTGCTGCAACCATTACGGATTCAAGAGCGACTGCAAATGCTCCGGATTGTTCAAGTGTTGATGATTTGACTCATCGGTCGGAAGCCTTGCTCGTTGCATGGACTGCATATGCACAGCCATTTTCCACCAGCATCGGCAATACCACGAAAGCGACATTTTCTCGGCCTGACTTTTGTCACTTTCAAGGCCTCCGTGAGATCACCAGGACATGTACGCGGCTCAAGTTGTGACAACTCACAGGAGGAGCTTTGGGAAGTCATGGCGGGAATGGTGCGCTTGGGGGAGGAAAGGGAAGGCAGTTTATTATACACATTATACATCTCTTGCTCACATTCATTGATGTTCTTTCGTTGATTGCACAGAGCTGGGTTAGGGGGCAAAGGATCAACATACGATTCTATGTTTCTGAGAGTCAAAATGTCTACATACACGTAGAGATCCAACAATGACGGAATTTATTTGGATTGAAAGCTTCACTCGATGCGCACATCTACACATGCAATAAAAGATCTCATGAAAACTCGTGCTTGGCACCGTTACATTGCTCCGTCGAAGTTCCTGCCAAGCTGCGGTATGACCAAAGTCAATTGATGGCTTGAAATGTTGTCTTCTCTCTAAAGCATCTCTTGCGGCCCTTTCGCCCCCAGATCCTCTGCCACAGGTCTGCTCTTTGCCTTTGTATCAACTTTCCAAGTTGTTAGCCATTGTCTGCTATCGCTCTTGCTCAACTAACAAGAGATCCTCTAATCGAACCACAAGACTCCCGAAGAGCCACTCGCTTTCCTCTTGGCCCCGAAGCAGCGGAATGCGCTCGCCGTTCCAGGACCATATGAAACGGTGGTCCGCCGATTCATCTTGAGCCACCGTGCCTCTGTATGAAGTGGGTTGCAGTGTGTCTCGTGATTGTGTTCATCTTCTCCCAAAAGCTTCAAGTACCATGCCCAATCTTCAAAGCTGAAACGGCGCGGCCTATCTATTCCAAGAAAGGAGGCGACTCCCCTGATCTACCTTGTCAAGAGAAGAAGGAACTCAATACCGGAAGGGAGCTGGTCATCCGCAGTGCCGCCGCGTGTCGTTGTGGCCCGGAAGGGCGAATCCAACGCCGACAGAAGATAGCTCGGATGTGTGTGCGAGCGGCCGTACCCCGATATGGTACCCTGCTTCACGATCCGGCCTCGGGGGTGGGCGAGTGGCCTGCTATCCGTTGAAAGATCGGCCTCGGGTCTCGTCAATGTTTCAGATTGGTTGCACGTTGATGAAAATGCCATTCCCAGAGTCAAATGACCCACGATGCGCTTGATGCTATATAAGAACCCCTCGTCTCCCGGAAGAATGGTGACGTTGCCAACAAGGATGATGCCATTTCGAACGGCTACGACAATAGTATTGCCGGCGTGAGATATCAGGACAATGATGACGGGCAAGGGCATGAAGGACCAGAAGACGAAGAACGATCGGCCCGCGTTGGAGACCGGCGTGAAATCCCCGTAGCCGATTGTTGTCCAAGCCTCGAAGCAGAAATAGACGGAATCAAAGTATGACCAGCCTTGATACCGCTCCTCGCTCTTCGTGAATACGTACGCACCAACAAGCCAAAGAAGAAGCCACGCGCTGGCCGAAATTGCCAAGACCTCCCGTCGTTTGCGAATGAATGCTCTGTTCTGGATCCTGCGCATCAGATGGAACTCGGCCCGGCGACGCCCGAACTCTGTCGGTAAGTTGGAAGACTGCGACTCGCTGGCCCGGACCGGCTGAAGCATGGAATCAAAACCCTTGCGTACAATCCTCTTCAACACACTGCGCCTGCTCCCCTCCACGATCCGGGCTGCAAGGCGACGTGTGTTTCCCTCGAGCGTCAAGGTCCAGACGGCACCAATGACCAGACCGAGACTGATGATCCCAATGATGGCGAATGGGATGAGCAGAGCTCGCCCGAGGGTAGTCGATGGCGAGAAATCACCAAAGCCAATGGTGAAGAGAGTTACATTGGCCCAGTAGACGGCGTCCAGGTAGCTCCAATGCTCGACGGCCGAGAAGACCACGGCGCCAACGTGGATGTAGAGGATGACCATGACGGTCTGCAGCATCAAAGTGTGCTGGCTCGTTTTCAGCCTGAAGTCCTTGGAGTAGTGACCAGACGAGCCCCCCTAGAATGTAAAGGCCATCAGGGACGCGTCGAGAAAGTAAAGAATCGCCGCCCAGACTGCGTAGTATAAGGCCTGCGACCAGATCAATCCATTTCGAGGGAAGCGGAGCCCGCGAGAAAGGGGTCCGGAGGCTGTCGCGATCAGAATGATCAACAGGATGGCCGACATGTACCTTTCCATGCATCAGCAGAGCCCTCGGCCAGTAGTCTGGCTAGAACAGACTTGGTTTCTCTTGTCATGACGAACCAGCCCACCATAGTGATTGGCTGAGCCACTGCAAATCGAATCCTCGGCGCCATGTTGAAAAGAAGAGAAAGATTCGCGCCAATGTGGCCATAACTAGCTGGACAGCATTGACGATCGTGAGCCTGAAGTCTGGGGCGTTAGATGAGATTGAAATGTTGCAGCTTTGCGAAATTCAAGCACATCAGTGTAGCTCACCGTGCGGGATTGCGAAGAAAAGGTGCGTTTTGGATGCTCCCTCCAGGGGGCAGACGCTGCCTCCATGGCTGGACCAGAGCCGACAAATTGAATGCCGAGGCAACTGGCCCGAGGGTTCCCGCCACCATTGGGAAGACGGACGAGAAGGCCCACCACGGATCGCTGTAGAGTCAATGAGAGTGAAGCAGTTAGAAACAATGAACGTGAGCGGGAAGTCATCGCAGAACATCCTCGTGTCTGTGAGGCTGACCTTGGCTCCCGAGAAGCCTTCTCGTTATCTGCATCGTGCTGTCCTGGGACTCCCGATGCCGGCCTCATTGGCCGTGCCACAAGGCGTCGATGCAGGATTGATGAGAGCCTTTCGAACATCTGTACGCCGAAATATCGCACAAGGTGCATAAGTCTCACTTCAGAGTCATAGCAGGGCCTCTCGGATCTGTTATAAAAAAGGGTCTTCGTTTTGACCTCGACTGTTATTCGGCAGTGATAAGACAGCCCAAGGGCCAGAAGAGCTTGAGTTGATCACAAAAGTGCTCAACACTCGACGATGCATGATTGGCTTGAGCTTGAGGGCATTCTGGGCAATCTCTCAGCGATATTGGAGAGACAAACAGCTGTTAGATGCAGATCACGAATACCTGATGCAGATCACGAGGAAGAGGCGATCTACTTAAGGTAGCAACAGCGTGATTACGTCATGACGATCTCTGTGGAATTCGATGATCGCTCTTGCGTTAGCAAGAGACATCTATTAGTACTCCGTACCTCTAACAGATCTATTTAGACTGGTTGAGGCGCATAAGGCGAATGGATCTATTACGAGGACGGAGCACTGGTTGCGTGCCAAGGACCTAGCCACTGGTAGGAGTACAGATGCTGGCTTCTTATGGAGTACATGCAACGGTCTGGATATATTTAAAGTGCCGCCTTACGTGGGCGGGGCGGGGCGAGCTCATTAAAGGGGAAGAGACTTTAAATATAGAGGGTCCCGAGAGCCTCCCTGGATTTTCAAAGGGCGGTCTTCTACCGAGTAGACTCCATTGTGACAGACTTTAAAGAGGCGAAGTGCATAAGCAGATGCTGACCTCGCGGTATCCGGCGACCCTTTTAGGTTGGTCTGCTGTGTATCTATGTATCTAGAACGGGAGAGGGTCTTCCGAAACACGTGTAAGAGCTAAAAGTAGAACTGCGTGTACAGAATAAGATCATGTACTGCATAAGAATATATTGGATACACCTGACAGAGGTTGGAATATTTACAGTGGAAAAGGGGGAGGCATGTCCTGGACAAGATGTGGCCAAAAGAAGAAAAGACGACGCCCCTACACTCCAAAGAAAATCATATTTAACAAAGAGTCCCCGCCCGTGACAGCCTCAAATTCAAATTTCCTCTTAGTGAGAGACGTCGATGGAGTAGAAGTGAACGTCCGAGGCGCTGCTTCCCTGGTTGTAGTTGCCGACTTTGAAGTAACTGGGGGGCGCGTCGAGCTGGTAGGTGCTGAAGACTTTGGGTGCTCCTCCGTTAATGCTGACACTCAAGACGTTGCTCGAATAGCTGATGGTGTATGAGAATGGCTGCCCAACGGGGATATTGCCGACAGGAGTGAGGATCTCATTGCCGCCAGCACGGGTCTGCTCAACACCCATGGACATGTCGCCCTTGGTGTTGTAGAAGAGCTCTGCGACTGGCTTGGAGCTGACGCTGTCGTCGATGTGGATCTGTCCGATGACAGTGCCGGCGCCGGAGTTGTCGGGCACAGGAACGGCCAAAGAGACCGTCAGCTTGTTGTTGGCGGCATTGGGGTCCCAAGACTTGGGGCTTGTCTCGCGGAGCTCGGTGCGGCAGTGAAGACTGTTGGGAGTGGTGACGCAGCCGGCGCTTGAGGGAGATCCCGGCACCTTCATGACCAACGCTCCATCGCCGCTCTCAGTGAAGAAGTAATCGTGGTACGCGTCCTGGTACCCGGAGCAGCCCTGCAGCTTGGAAGCGGGAATGGTGGTCGGGCTGCCCGGGTTGCCAATAGGGAGCTGCAGCGACCACTTGCTGAGGTCGAAGTTGCCACCAGGAGCGCAGGCCGGGTTCAGCGCCGTGACGGCACCGAGGAGGCTGGCGGAGACAAGGAGAACTTTGGATGGGGCCATGATGTGCAGCGGGAGGAAGCGGGGAGAGGATAGTCTGCTGTTGGCGGGAGAGGGATTGGAGAATGTCAGTGTGTTGGTGTCGGTGTTGGGCTGAATGTCTTGTTGAACCGGGAGATATTTGGAAAAGTCCCGACAAGTGGCCAACACTTATACTCGTGAAGACTTCATCGTTACCGGTGGTCTCGATGCCAAGTTGCTTCACCCTTCTCCCGCGACATGGAGGCTATGGAAGAGCGTGGCAGGGAAGCATCCTGGCGGTAAAGATAGATGGAAAAGCCACCTACCTAAAGGGGGCAATGCAAAATATGGGGTGCATGCAATCCCATGTCAAGTGACAGTCTACCGGTATACCACGGGGATAAACCGCACTTGTTTCTCTCTCACGAGAGGAACAGATCCTAAGGTAACAAGATCTAGATGTATTGAGGCGGTCAGGCAAGGAGCCTGCCTATTGGTAATACTCCTAATAGATGCCAAGACTGTCACTGTGTATAAGATCAGACGCAGGACGCATGAATTTCTTATCAGCCCCTGATTCAGGAAGGGACATGATTGATCTGATGGTATGCAGAAGATGCGTGTGATATAATCTGTTGCTTCTACACATACTAATAAGGCGGCGAAAGCTCTCCGCGGAAGGAATTGTACTCGGACCTGTAGATCTGTCCAAGCAAGACGTCAATTATCTGCAGCACCTCTCGCGCTTGTCTTTAGACCTCCCGAACTTGGCTTAAACCTTGCGACAAGGAGAATTACTCCTACTAGAAGCAGGAAATCTTCCGGGTCCAGAAGGTCATTAGGAGCGGGGAGAGAATACGGGGTATTACTAGACCTTCTGAATCTAGAAAGGTGTGATGGGAGATAAGGACCCCTATTAATCTACAACAGCCGATCTGTCTTGGCGTGCGATTGTGAGGGATTAAGTACTACCTACTACTACTACCAGTATTATGCGGGGTAAGAGGAAAAGGGATAGAGTACCTAGTAGGATTATAGTATAATTATATAATTAGTTTATAAGATATAGGTACTATAAAAAAAGATAATTTAATATACTATATTATAAGTCAAATTGAAATAGTTTATTTTTAAGTATAGATAGCTATTTATTATACTAGAAATCTATTAATACTCTAGTTATTATAATGCTAGCCTAATATATTTTATATAGTTATAGATTAATATAAATAAAAGATTATAAGCTATAAAATATACCTCTTATACTTATATAATAAGTAAAACTAAAAATAAATATTAGAATTAAAATCCTTAGAGTTAAATTAACCTTAAACTAATATTATATTAGTATTATAATAAGGGTATAAATTTATTTATTTATTTATTTATTTCGTTTACTCTAGCTATAGCCTAAGGCTAATCCTAGTACGTCTACCTTATATCTTTATAGCGGAACCTTTCTAGGAGTAAACTACTATATACTTTACTTCGCTCCTTCGCTAGCCTAGGTTTATATTAGCCCCTAGTACTAGCTTTATCTCCTATCCCTTATTAAGTAGCTTTCCTATAAGGCCTACTATCTCTACCTAGTCCTAAGAGGGTTAGTTATACCTTCTCCTTCCTTAAAATAGTTCCTACGCTAAGATAGCCCTAAGCCGCCTATAGCCTTTAGCTTCTCCTCCTACTATTAAGACTACTAGGCTAGGTTATAGTCCTGTGCGTATTCACAAAGCTTTGACCCCCCCACGGCTTTGGTTTTGGCGGGCGAGTACTAGCGCTACGCTAGTAATCTAACCCCCTAAAGCCTTATATAAGCCCTTCTTACCCTAGACCTTCTAACCTAGGTATATACCTTTAAAGCTTTAACCCCCCCCTAGTATATACTTTTAAAGCTTTACCTGCCTACCTAGTATATACTTTTAAAGCTTTACCCCCCCTCTAGTATATACTTTTAAAGCTTTAACCCCCCCTAGTATATACTTTTAAAGCTTTACCTACCTACTTAGTATATACTTTTAAAGCTTTACCCCCCCCCTAGTATATACTTTTAAAGCTTTACCCGCCTACCTAGTATATACCTCTCTCTTAAGCTATACTATACTATAGTATATTAACCTACTAGTATAAAGTATAAAGTATATACTCTCTTCTCTTATAAAATACTTTAAAAGCTTCTATCCCCTTTTTATAAAGATATATACTAAGTTATATAGGGTATGTTCTATAACTAACCCTAATATATACCTCTCTTGCGTAACCTTACTATACTTTTTTTCCCCTTTAACCTAGTTATATATATATTTATATATCTTTTAGTATATTAATTAAACAAGTCCCTTACCTTCTCTTTCCTTACCTCTCCCCTACCTTTATCTTCCTTATCTTATTAATCCCTTCCCTTTTATCCCCCCCCCCCTTAATACTATCCCTATTTATTAACTCCTTATTATATCTCCCCTATATTAACCTAGTATCCCTATATTATTAGATTAGTAAGTCCCCTTTATTTCTCTCCTTATATATATAGCTATATTTATCTTAACTCTTTAAGTCTTCTCCTACCCTCTAGCTAGTCTTATAGCCTAGATAATTCTAGGTAGCGCTTAGTCTATTATATACCTTTACTAATAGCCTTTTATAAAAGAAAAAAAAATTAAGCTTTATTATTATACCTTATTCTAAGGATATATTAGATTCTTTACCTAAGCTCCTATCTTATCCCCCTTAAGGCTTAGTCCCCTTACCCTAATAAACACCCTTAATAATAATATATCTTTCCCTTTCCTTCCCTTTATCCCTTTCCTCTTTATATTAGAGTTAGTATTTAATAGTCTTTTATATAAAAGTCTACCCTTACCTTATCTTTAGCCGCTCTTTTAGTAAATCCTACTAGCTTTCTGCCTAACTCCTTCTTTATCTTATTATCCTCCTTTATATTTATTTAATAAGGAATTACCTAGCTTAAGGTTAAGTGTAACTAGCTTTAGACTAAAGTCTAGTTATAGTAGAAGGAACTAGACTAAGTCTAGTCCTAGCTTAATAAGCTTTAGGCTACCTTGCCTAGTAGGACCTAAGTTATACTATTTATAGTAGTAAAAAGAGAGCGTAAGAGATTAGGTTTTTATTCTATCTATAGCTAACTATACCCGCTTTATAGTATATATAGTAGCTTAATTAAGCCCCTTTTCCTCCCCTGCTATTATATTAATACCTTACTACTACTATAGAATAAGTGTTTTAATATTTACTTAGGGGGCTAACTAAAAGTTATCCCTAAGCTTATATTAAGCCCTTAAACAGGCCTTCTACTACACCCCTTATAGTACTAGATCCTTACCCTTAGCCACCACCGCTACTAAATCTACTACTACCGCTATATCTACCGCCACCCTTACTACTACCCTTACCACTACCTCTAAGATTATTATTATCTCTTCTAGTTTATTTAACTTAGATAACTAGATAGCTAACCTAAGCTAGTCCCTTACTTAGGCGTAGGGGTATAGCTTATTTACTTATACTAGCCCCCCCCCCCCCCCCTTCCTTTATTATTAGGCTATTAAGCGGACTTATAATAGCACTTCTTAAGTAATATTAATAATAGTATATATTAATAATAGTATATATTAATAATAGTATATATTAATAACAGTATATATTAATAATAGTATATATTAATAATAGTATATATTAATAGTATACTTAGCTAATTATATATTTTTTTTTTACTAATAACCTAGCTACTATATAAGCTAGTAAGCGTCTTCCTAATATATTTAATATATAAGTTAATAGCCTTTACCTATTTATCTAATTATCTTATATTAATAGAAGTTATATAGCTTACTTATTTAGTAATAACTTACCTCCCTTAGATATAGCTATAGTAGCTTTAGCTACTAATCTTATCCTTTCTTTTCTACTTTATTACTATTATATCTAGTAAACCTTTCTAAATAAAATATTATATTCCTATACCTTTATCTTATCTACCTAATTATATAAGTAAACTTATAGTATATTATATTTATATTCCTATTATACCTTTCTATTACTTACTTTCTTACTTTCTTACTTCCTTACTTCCTTTCTTTCTTACTTACTTACTTACCTTATATACTACTACCTATTAGCTATTTATATTTTAATCCTCCTATCTACCCTAATAATAAGGCCTACTATCTAAAGGTTATTATATATAATCTCTAGCCTCTCTCTTAGGTTAGCTATACCTTTATAAATCTAGATCTCTATTAGATTTTCCCTAATAGTATTACTTTCTTTTCTAAGAAGCTATTACTATAATAGCTCTATTATACCTATTCTACTAGCAGTCTAAGGTTATACTAATACCTTAATTATCCTTTTTATCTATTTATTAGGGGATAGAATAAGGTATTAGTATATTTATAGTAAAGAGCCTTTATAGATCTAGGTATTAGAATAAAAAGGAGGTAAGGCTTTAAGAATTTAAGAAAAGGCTAGAGATTAATATATTATTATCCTATACCCTAAACTTCCTACTCTTCTAAAATTAACACTATAGTGATCTACCTTTATCTACCCTATATATACCCTACTAGAGGGGGTAGACTATTAGAGGATAGAATAAGGTACTAGTATATTTATAGCGAAGACCTTTTATAGATCTAAGTACTAGAATAAGAAGGAGGTAAGGCCCTAAGAATTTAAAAGAAGGCTAGAGATTAATATATTATTATCCTATACCTTAAACTTCTTACTCTTTTAAAATTAATACTATAGTAATCTACCTTTATCTACCTTATATATACCCTAGCACTTACCTTTATTACCTATCTCTAATACTCTTTCTCCTCCTCTTACTCTCTTTATCCTTTACTCCTACCTCTACTTATCTACTTATCTCTCTTATTCCTTCCTTAAAGCTTTACTTACTAGTCTTACCCCTAGACTATTATTAGCTTCCCTTTTCCTTCCTTTCTTTTCTCCTTCTTTTCTATATCTCTTTATATAAACCCTTAATCCTTATATATCCCCCCCCCCCTTTTAAATTTCTACTCTTTTCTTTTCTTTCCTTTTTACCTTTTTTATTTTTATTATTCTCTCCCTTTCTTACCCTCTTTTACTCTCTCCCTTTCTCTCCCTCTCTTTTATACCTTATCTCCCCCTCTTACCCTCTTACCTCTATACTATACCTATCTTATCCTATCCTATTTTACTTAAACCTATATCTTTTATCTTCCTTTATTACTAATACCTAGTACTTATATAAGTTAAGCCTTCTTTATCTTCTTATCCTTCTCTCTTACTCTTATATATATTACTCTAAAGTATTATATCCTCCTCCTTACTTATTATAATATATATCTACTAAGTATACCTTACTATACTATATTATATATTTATTAAGTAAGTATATATATCCTACCCTTATTACTAGCCTTAATAGATATATACCTATCTTTTAAGTAAGTAAGTATCTATATATTATCTTCCCTTAGTTACTACCCTAAACCTATATCTATTAAGTATTTATATATTATCTTTTTAATTACTACTACTAATATACTTTAGTTAGTTAGTTAGTTAGTTAGTTAAGTATTTATCTATCCTTTTCCTTAGTTACTAACCTTTTATTAATAAATAATCCTATCCTCTAGCCTAATATACTTACTATTATTACCCTAAGCGCTCTCCTTCTCTATAGTTACTATAATATACACTAGTTTAGTATATATATTTTATCCTTCCTTAGTCTTTATATTATAATATATATTAGCTAAGTATCTATTAGTTCTCTTTCTTAGTTACTAACCTCTTATAAGTAGATAATTTAATTCTCTATTATATTATACTAACTAATATTATTACCTAAAACTGCCTCCTCCTCTCCCCCCTTCTCTTACTTACCTATAATATATATTAGTTAAGTATATATATATTATCCCTTCTTAGTTATTATAATGTATATATATTAAGCATTTATCCCTTTTCTTTTCTAGTTATTAACCCCTTATATATAAGAGTCTAGTAATCTTTCTAATATATAAGGCCCTCTCTTATATATCCCTTACTAGGTTATTATAACTAAGGGCCTTATATAGTATTACCTAAGACTCTTAGTCCTTAGTTTATATTATACTATAATATAAGGGTAATATAAAATTACTCCTTACCTATATAATAATATATACCTCTTATTTTATCTATCTTCTAACCTATATAAGTAATAATAAGGTCTAGTTCCTTACCTTAAGGATATTAGCCTATCTCTTAACTATACTTAAGCGTTAAGTCCTTTATTATTATTAGTAAGGAAGTATCTAAGCCTACTAAGTATAGGGATAAGCTTACTAATCTCTATATATACTAAGCGGACCTTGCGTACCTAGCCTACCTATAGCCTAGCGAATTTACCTATAAGTCCTTCCTAGCTAGTGTATAGCACTATTACCTATTACTCCTCCCCTTTCCTTATAAAGTTAAGTTTATCCCTATTAAGATTATTATATAGGATTAAGCTAAGATAAAAAAGATCTATAGTATCCTACTTAGTTAGTTATAAGCGCTAGCTAGAACACTACCTAAGAAGATTAATAAGATCTTTATAATCCTATATATCTAGCGTCTAGGTAATATAGCCGCCTAGCTATATCTTATAGATATTCGCCTAGGGTTAATTAAAAAGAGGAGAACGCTTATCCTTATAGACTCTTTATACTAAGACTAGCTATATAACCCCTAGGCCTTATTTTAAAATATTAAAAAAGGTAACCCCTATAGATATATAGTTAACCTCTATAGGCACTTTATTTATTATTAAAAGCTAGTTATTTATTTTACCTCTTATAGATAGACAGGTTAGCCTAAGGAGGCTGCCTTTAAACGCGTCCTTAAGAGTAAGGTTAGATAGTAGTAATATTAGGAGTTAAAGGGCTTAATCTATAAGTAATAGCGTAGTAGCTATATAAGGGGGGGCTTATAATATCTAAACGCCTTTAGCTAGAAATATACCTTATTTAACTCCTTTTCTAGGGTAGGCGGTGTATTATATAGCGCTTAGAGCTTAGGATTTTATATCTAGGGTACTATAGATAAGTCGCCTAAAGTATAGGATACCTATTAGATTAATTTTAATATAAAGCTATTTAAGATATCTATTAATAAGTTTATCCTAGCTACTAAGGATAGGATTATATAGCTAGACGTCCTATACCTATTACTACTATACTAGTTCTTCTCGCTAGTATATATATATATATCTGCTAATAATAATACTAATATCTTTACCCTTTTTAGCTATTATACTATAATTAATAAGCTATGCCTATAGTTAATTACACTTAAGTAGACGTTTAGTATAATATATAACCATTATAGCCACTATCTAAGCCACCTAATTAAAGACTTTACTAAGCTTAGCTACTTAGTCCGCTAGAAGATTGTCTATCTTACTATATAGGGTTTTACCTAAAGCTAAAAGCGCCTTATTATAATTACTATAAGGCCTAGTAAAAGGCTACCCCTATTCCCTAATAACACACACTCTAAGACTAACGCTAGAGGCCTTAAGCACTTTATAATAGTCTACTAGGCTATTAGTAGCCTTAGGTATAGTAATAATTTGTATACTATTACTAGTATAAAGCACTACTTCCCTTTATAGCTATAGCTAAATATAGATAGGCTAATAGGTACTATTATAATAGGCGGCGGTAATGCGTACTACCTAGATAGCACCTAAGACTTTATATTATAGGAGTACGTCTATCTCTAGGGCTTTTTATATAATTACTACTTTAGTAGTAATATTATAAGTATTAGGTAGTAGATTAGAAACACTTTCCTGCCTAATACTATCTAAGTCCTCTATTACTACCTTAATAATTAGCTCCTAAAGAAGGATAGTATCTTAGGTATAGGGCCTTTTTTAAATACCTATATAATAACTATAGATAATAATTATAATTTTAAGTTAATAATATAATAGAAGTCTTATAGGGATTATAGCTATTAGGGGATAGGCGAAGAGGTAGTAAAGAAGTGTAAATAGACTAGTAAGTTAATAGTAAAAGAAGTATATAAAGCTTTTATAGCCCTAGATTAGGAATAGGCTAGAGATTAATACACTATTATCTCTACCCTTACCTTAAAATCTATAAAGACCCTTTAAAGTAACTACAGCCTACCTTCTAGTCTACTACTTATACCCTAGTACTCTCTTTTATAACCTAGTTACTAATAGTTTAATCTCTCTTTATCTCTTATTACTATAAGGTAAGGTTTACTATTAGGAGGTAATATATTAGATAAGAAGTAAGCTACTATAAGATATTCTTAGTAAAGTAGCTTTAACCTTAACTATTATATATACTAATAACACTAGCACTTTAGCTACTATATAAGCTAATAACCTTAAACCTATAATCCTTTAGGCAGGAGAAACTATATAGGTAAGTATTTTAGCTACTTCTAGCCTATTTAATAGCTTAACTAAAATAAAGCTAGACTAATAACTAAAGACTATAGAGGAGTCGCTGTAACTTTAAAAGGAAAGAGAATACCTTATAGTAATTAAGCAGGGCAAAGAGCTAGCCTAAAATCCTATATTCTCCTAACTAGCTTAGGATAAAGTAAGCTTAAAGTAAGTATAAAGTAAAGGAATATTAAAGATAGCCCTTCCTTTAATCCTAAGTTATAAAGTTATAGACTAAACTATATACCTTTCTTATAGGGCTATTAATATATTTTTATATCTAGCTAGATAACGCTTATATATAGTATATATATAATATCCTTAATAGACTATAGAAAGGAAGGCTATACGCTAACCTTAATAACAGGCGATAATAGCAGTACCTTCTTAAGTAGAAAGGATACCTAGATAAGGAGAATATATAGTAATTAAAAAGTAACTTTATAGTAAAGGACCTTTTTAAGGAATATAAGAATAAACTCTAAGATAAAGGAAGTAAAGAGCTACTAAAGAAAGTAATAAGGTAGAAAAGGTAATAATATTTATTCTTAGTATTAACTACTATATAAAGTACCTGCAGGGTACCTAGTATAAGTATAGTAAAAAAAAGAATTATTAAAATATAAAAATTAAAAATTAATTAACTAAGTAGAAAATTAAAAGTGTAATAAATTTAATTATTTATTAAAGGAATAGCTACTTATTAGCGTCTTTACTAGTAATAGTAGCCTAGATATCCTATATTACTAACTCTATAGAATAATAATACTAGTAGTTATATATATTTACCTTCTTAGAGCGGGTAGCGTTAGCTAGAAGAGCCTACTATTAAATTAGTAGTAAAGATATTATAAGATAAGGAGTACTTATATTCTAAGTGCAGGACTTTATATTTATAATAATCTTTAGTAAATTAGCGATATTAACTAAGATAGTAATTTTCGCCTTCTTAAGGGCAAACCTTTAGTAATAACGCTACTCCTTTACTTCTTCCTTATCCTTAGCCTTTTTATTCTTATAAGTATAGTAAAGGGCCTTCTTTATCTTAATCTAAACCTTTATAAGACAGTTCTATAGGCAGGTTAGTAGTAAAGAAATATTAAAGAAGTAGGGAAGGAGATATAAATATACTAGGCATAGGGTATTCTTATTTACCTCCTTATAAAGCTTATATATAATTAACTAAATTTTAAGGGATAGTGTAAAGTATAGCTTTTTTAATCTTTTATAATAACTATACTTCTTACTTACTACTAGAATAATAGTTAGATATAATATTTATAAAAAGAAAGCACTAATACTTACTTTAATTATCTAAGCAGGGCAGGGGTTAGGTTATAGGCCGCTAGTCCTATTTAACTATCTAGTTTAGGCAGCGGTAATAAGGAATAAGGCGCCTATAATCTAATTAGTAATAAAGACATAGTAAAGGTAATATATATACTTAACTAAGGTAAAAGGGGCCTAAGAATTATTAGAGTCTAATAAATCTAATAAGGTTAGGGCTACCTTTATAGTAGCTTTTAAGGGTATTTTTATAATAGGAAAGAAGAGCCTTTTTTAATTTAAATATAGCTATAAGGAGGTTAGTATTAAGGAAGGAAACAGTATAAAAGGAGTAAGGTAGAGGGGAATAAATAGTAATAATAATAATAATAATAATAATAATAATAATAATAATAATAAATAGAAGAAAAAAAGAGAGAGCTAAGGCTAGTAGGCTATAGGATAAAGGGCTTTAAAAGGCTAAAGTAAAGGTAAAGCTATTATAAGGCCTAGGTAAGGTATAAAGAAAAAGGCTATATAATAAATACTAGGCTAAGGTAGAAGTAAATATATAGTAAGGGAATAAAGGGAATAGGATAGTATATTAAGAGGATAAAGGAAGTGTATAGTGTAAATAGCACTATAACTATACCTTAATAGTAGGTAACTATAAGTATAGTAGGAAGCTAATATAAGAAGAGGAGGGGGCGTAGTAGCCTCTAACCTTAAGGATAAGGTTATTATAAAGGGGGGGCGCCTTATTAGAGGATAGGTAAAGAGGTAGTAAAGAAGTGTAGATAGACTAGTAAGTTAGTAGTAAAAGGAGTATATAAAGCTTCTATAGCCCTAGATTAAGAATAGGCTAGGGATTAAAATAACATTATCTCTACCCCTACCTTAAAATCTACAAAGACCCCTTAAAGTAACTATAGCCTACCCTCTAGTCTACTACTTACACCCTAGCACTCTCCTCTATAACCTAGTCTTTAATAGTAGTAATTATCTTTTAAGGTTAGCTCTTTACTTAAGATAGAGGATATTATTAAGCTTTATACGCTATCTAAGAGCAGCCCTTTTATCTATTTAACCTAAAGGCTAATTAGCAAATATTATCTAATTATAGTTAAAAGTTACTCCTCCTTCCTCTCTTTCTCTCTCTCTCTCTATTAGCCTATAGATTAGGAATATAGTAAAGTAATAGTATACTTTTATCTAAGAGCTAGCGATAAGGATTAAAAAGGGAAGCCTACCTATAATATAGTAAGAAGGCTAGAGATTATTACTATATTACTACTTTATCTACCCTTTACTTATATAAAACTAGTAACCCCCTATTAACCTACCTTTAAGTCTATAATTTATACCTTAGCACTTACCTTCTAGCTAAGTCTTTAATACTTTACCTCTCTTTCTTATCCCTTTCTCTTTTTTACCCTTTTAATTTACTATCCTAACCTCCCCCCCTTCCCTCTTTTATTTACTCCTTTCCTTCTCTCTCTTACCCTCTTAATTTACTATCCTTTAACTTTTTTCCCTTTTATTTATATACCCCTCCCTTTATCTCTCTTTTATTAATATCTATATAAACCCCCCTCTTCCCTCTCTTTTTCTTCCCTCTCCTTCTCTTTTTATTATCTTCTCTCCTTATTACCCTTTTCTTCTTCTTTATCTATCTTACTCTTTTACTTACTATACCTTTTAGTAAAAGCCCTACCTTTTATTACTATCTCGCTTATATATATATCCCTTCTACCTTCCTTCTTAAGAGTCTCCCTTTATCCTAATATATAATACTTTACTAGTTTAATTTCTATAGCTATTAATCTCTCCTCTAATCTAAGCTACTCTCCCTCTACTATTACTATAGGTAGTAATCTTAGATATTTATTAAGCGAACTTAGCCCTTTATTAAGCAATATACTAAAGCTAGCCCTTATCCCCCTAACACTATTCCCTTATCCCTTCCCCTATAATATCCTCCTTCTAATACTTAAGTATATATTAATTAGTCCTAATCTAATTATTAACCTAGGCTAACTAGCAGGTAAGGATATAAATAACTATATAGGCCCTAATTCTACTACTTATACCTTAGCTAAGCTCCTATAACCCTCTTAAATTAATATCTATATCTTATAAACCTACTAACTTGCCTATAAGTATAGGTATAATATCTTTTAGCGCTATAATAAGTTTATCTTTACCTCCTATTATAGTATAACCCTCTTCTCTAAGTTACCTATAGAATACCTCTTTTAGATTAGGTACGTTAGTATATAACACTACTACTAACCTAACCTTTAGTTAATTAAAGTAGTAAATTAAGTCTAGATACTAGCTATCCTTATTAAAGTTAATAATCCCTTTAATAGCTCTATCCCCTTTTAAAAATATAAGGTAGACTTAGTTAACTAAGATAACTATAACTTTAAAGCTAAGCCCTTTTACTTACCTTCTATTAAACCTCCTTTTTCCTATATAGTATAGTTTAATAGGGTTATTATATCTAGTATACCTAATATACCTTATCTTATCCTTAACTCTATTAGGAGTTACCTTAAAAAGGTATATATACTACTTAGCCTACCTTATATTTTTATCCCCGCCTACCTAACCTATTTATCTTACTATCCCTTCTTTTAATAGGTCTAGGATTATATCTTACTTAGTAGTAATAATCCTACTAAGGCTAAGGATTAGGCTAAGAGTAAGGATAAGGTTAGGAATATACCTATTTTCTAGGTAGTATATATAAAGTATTAAGGGATAGGTAAAGATAGAGTAAAAAAGTGTATAAAGACTAGTAAGTAAGTAGTAAAGGGAGTATATTAAGCTTTTATAGCCCTTAGATTTAAAACAGGGTAAAGATTAATATAATAGTATCTTTACTCTTATAATTAGAGGATAGGATAGATAGAATACTAAAGGCTAGATTAGCTAGATTAAGATTAGGATAAAAGCCTTATTAGGCCTAGCCTAGTAGAGAGAAAGGTTAAGGAATTAATCTTATTACCTATAACACTTACCTTTAATATAGCTATAAGACGCCTTTATAATATCCTTTATAACACTACCCCTATAAACCTTAACTAGAAAACCTCTAATGTTTTACTTTCTTCCCCCCCTCGCTAACCTAAGGTAGGCTAACTATTAGTTATAGGAAGCGCTTATAAGGGTATTCCTAACTATAGTAAGAATATAATAGCTTTATAGTAAGAATATAATAGCTTTGTAATAGCTTTAGATAACTAGAAATAGAAGATTAATACTTTATTATTATAGTAAATTCGCCGCTATTTTATACCTTCTTTACCTATTATTCTATCTCTTAATTATACCTTTACCCTATACGCTATTCCTCTTCTATACCCTTATTCTCTTACTTATCTTAATTATCTTATATATCTCTTATTACCCTATTATTAACCCTATTATCTTTATTATCCTGTTTATTGTCTAAGGAGCTTAACCTCTTAGAGCTAATTTATAGCCTTTTTATAGTTATTTTATAGCTATACTAATATATTAGTTCTACTATCTTATATATATAATAAAAGAAGAGAAATTAAGGAACACCCTTCTAAGGGACCTTAACCTTTTATCCTTACCCTCGCTGTAACTATATAGCTAGCTTATAGGCTTAGTTAATCTAATCTATTAATACCTTCTTAACTTATAGGTCCTTTATAACTATATTATAATAATAGATAAAGAAGGTAGAAAGAAAGAAGTAGGAGATAATAGTATATAACCTCTCTTATACTAAACTATAAACCTTTTAGCTATATATAGCCTAATTATCCTATATAGTTACGCCTATTATAGTGTAAAGATACTATAAGGATATAGCGAGCTATATATAAAGGGGGATATACCTAAAAGAGGCGTAGCCTCTAGAGATACTAGAGAAAGGATATGCTAGAAGCTATAGCGTAGTGTTATAAAAGAAATATAAGGCTAGGTTAAGGCAGACACCTAAAAGGACTAGATAGCACTGTAAAGACCTAGCGACGCACATATAGCCCTACTATATAATAAGACTAAGAGAGAGATTTAAAGGAGCTACGGCCTTATTATATAATAAGGTTTAAAAGAAATTCAAAAGAGAACCTATAAATAGAGTTAGCCGCTATAATTAAGAAAGAGAGTTAAATAAAGGTTAGAGAAAGGAAGCTATTATTTTATTATAAGGAAGGAAGAAGAAGCTAAAGAAAGGAAGCTATAGCCTTATTATAAGTAAGGAAGAAAAAGCTAAAGGAAGGAAGCTATAGCCCTGCTATAATAATAAAGGGAAGTAAAAGGAAGCCTGCTATAGATATATATAGTTAATAATAAATATATAACGCAATAGACTATTTTTTCTTTTTCTTTAAAGCTTATAGTATAATCCCTTTAAGCCTTTTTTAAAGCCTTTATAAAAAAAAGGGGGCTTTATATAGCCTAAGGGCGTAGCTATAGTAGAGGGGGCGCCCTGTTTATCCCCCTTAGACTACCACTAAGCTATTAATTTACTAGTTCTAACCTACCTAAATAACACTACCCCCCCCCCCCTTTAGTTCTTCTTTACTTTCTCTCTTTATAACTACTCTATATATCTCCTTACTATTATATCCTCTCCTCTCCCTCTTTTATCTTACTACTCTTTTTATACTTTTATCTCTTTCCCTATTTCTATATATACAACACTTTATTATCCCCTTTCCTCCTCTATACTCCTTATCTATCTCCTTTTACTATTATAGCCGCCTCTTTTCCTATTTATATAGCCTAGTGCTAGACTATCTTTTTATCCCTTCTAACTAATAATCCAGGCTTCTAGTATCTATAGATCTCACTCGCTAATATATTTACTTACTAGCCCTCCCTTATTAATACCTACTAAGGCGCCTAGCCTAATAAGATTTATTAAAGTACACTTATAAAGACTATCTAGGCTATAGGACCTTACACTTATACTACCGCTAAGTCTAAGGCCTATATTACCGCCTATATAGGCTTCCTTACTAACCTTACTATTCCCTTTCCCCTATCTATTAAACAGTGTAGGCTTTATATACGCCTAATTACTAATAGCCTCTTTTATATTATTTACTAGCTTAAGTATAGCTATATTCTCTTTAATAAGGCTAACCCCCTTTAGCCTAATATTACCTTAAACCTAGCCTATAACTATTATATCCCCCTTAGCGCCTCTATAGTTAATTATACCCTACCTAAGGCCTAGTACTCCCCTGCTATCCTTTATAATATATATAGTAAGCACTTTATTACTACGCTTATCGCTTACTAGTCTAGCCTTATTATCCTAGTCCTTTTTAGCATTACTAAGTCTACCCTCTTTATCTTTAATATCTATAATAGGCCTAGGAGCTACTAGCTCCGCTAGATTACCGCTGCCTAGCGCCTCTTCCTTACTAACCTTATATAGCTCTTCCCCTTCTACGCCTACTCTATTAACTCCTTTAAGCTACCCTTATAGGCTATATATCGCTAGAACGCTATTAGCCTTGCCTTTATCTACGCTACCCTCTATACCCTTACTAGCTATATACTTACTACCCTTATCTATCTCCCCCTACCTACCTTTACCCCTATCCTTTTTAATAGTATTACTATACCTACCCCTACCCTAACTAACCTTATCCCTTATAGCCTCCTAATTACCCCTTAGTCCCTTAGCGCCTTAACCCCTGCTAATAGCCTTAGGTATACCCTTACCCTTATCTCTACTACTATTACTAACAAGCTTAGTATTTATAACGCTAGGCTCCTTAACTACTACCTTTAGCAGTGATAGTTATAATCTACTAACTATAGCCTACCTATAACTATCTAGCCGTTCCTCTTCTCTACTACCTACCCTTAGGCGCCTACCTCCTTCCGCCTTAATAACTATATTAGCTAGGCTAACTACTATAATAACCCTAATCTTATCTTCCCTCTTACCTTTAACCCCTAGGCCTAGCCCCCCCCCTATAAGATCCTTATCTCTAGCCCCTTTATACTAATACACTCCCCCCCTTTACCCTAGACCCTTACTACTATATTCTACACTAGATTCCCTATTACCTCCACCACCTATTACGCCTAATAGCTATCAGCCGCTATCCTTATACCTAGCGCCCTTACCTATAATATTATTTAAAAAAGCTCCCCCCCTACCCCCCCTATTAATCCTAGCCCCCTATAGAATATTAGAAAGTTCCTAGCCTTAGCTAATATACCTAGTGTTACTAAGGCTAACACGCCTAGTATTACTAAGGCTAATACGCCTAGTGCCGCTAGGGCTAACGCGCCTAGTGCCGCTAGGGCTAACGCGCCTAGTGCCGCTAGGGCTAACGCGCCTAGTGCCGCTAGGGCTAACGCGCCTAGTGCTACTAGGGCTAATACATAGAATCTTATTATCCTAGACAGCGCTACTAACCAGCTTAGGGATAGACAAGCTAGGGCTACTACCTAGAATCCTATTAGTATTAGCTAATAGTGCCCCTTACCTATCTACCCCCCCCCCCTCCCCCTATATCTACTTTACCTTCCCCCCCCCCTCTCTATCTATAAATAACCAAACCCTCTATCTATTAAGATATTTAACTAACTCCTACCTCCTAGCTAACAGCCCTCCTATCCTTATATATATATATTAGCCTATAATTACTCTTACTTCTTTAACTCCCTTTATATATACCCTTACCTCCTTTATAAGGTACCCTCTACTCCTCCCCTTATTCTCCCCTTACTAGCCTATCCTATCCCTAGTTACTATATCTATCCCCTTCTTCTACACCTATCTCCCTAGCCCCTAAGGTAATATTAACTCTACCCTCCCTAACCTTTAGTACCTTAGCCTAACCCTTACCTAAATATATAGCCTTTAGCCTACCCTCCTTAATATCTACTAAGAATAGCCTAACATTACCTATCTTAACACTAACCCTATTACCTCTATTAATATAATTAATTCCTAGTTACCTAGCCTAAAGTCTACTAGCTAGTTCCTTTACTAGCACCTACCTTTCCCCCCCTTTAATAATACCTAGGACTCTTATATCCTCGCTATATATAATATCCTTATCTATCTCTTTATAGGCGCCTACTTATAGCCCCCTAGTAAGCTAAGGGCTAATAAGATTATCCTCTAGTCCTTTCTCTATATTATTACCTAGGGCCTTAAACATATTATCTACCCCCTAACTAAGGCCTTTATTAATATTAACCTTAGCGGCTATATCTACTCTAATAACTACTATATAGGCGTAATTAAAAACCCTCGCTTTCTTACTAACGCTTAGTTTATTAAGATCTACTAGTTCCTTAGCTAGCCTACTACTACTATATTCTATACCTACCTAGAGGGTAAGTGTATTATTACCTCCTTTATAAACTTTAATAGCTACTAAGTTACTATTATCTATAACCTTTACTTTTACTACCTTATTATCTTTAATACCCTCTACGCTAGCTACTCTAAGCGCGCTTACTACACTACCCTTATATAGCGCTAGTTCCTCGCTAACCTTAGCCTTCTCTATATATTCCTTCTCTTTACCCCCCTTATCCTTCCCTAAAGGTTAAACTAGGAATATAGCTAGCTTAGCCTTATACTAGTCCTCTAGTATACCTATACCCTTACTAACTCCCCCCTTACCTTTACCTAGTACTATCTTAGTTATATAGCTATTATCCTAATCCCTATTAATAGTTCCCCCCTACCCCTACTTACTACTAACCTTTAGACCCTCCCTAGCCCTAACTAGGCCTTTCTTATCCTATCTCACGCCCGCCTAACCTAGACTACTATCTTATATAGCCTTAAGCTCTTACTTACTATTATTATCACTATCGCTACTAATAAACTTAGTATCTATACCTCTAGCTAGCTCCTTTACCTACTCCCTTTATATCTTTACCCCTTCTCCTTTACTAAATACCTCCCTAGCCAGGGCTTTACTATTAGCCTCCCTAACCTTAATAATATCTATACTAGTACTAGCGCTATCTTCCTCCCCTACCTAATATATAACACTACTCTATATAACTACGCTATTATTAATAGCATTACCCTACCTACCTACCTACCTACACCCTATACCCACCCCCCTAGCCTCTTTAACTAGCCGCTTATCCCCTTAGGATAACCTACTAGCTCCTTCTAGTATAACTAATTCTAGCAGGCCGCTATTACTATTACTAATAACTAGCTATAGATATTTTCTAGCTAGCTTATTACTAACTAAGCTTACCCTTAGTTCTCTATTACCCTAGTGTGTTCTTCCTTATCCTCTCTCTTATCCCTCTTTACTCTCTCTCTCTTTCTTACTATTAACCCTCTCTTATAACTAAGATATAAGCTAATAAGTGCCCCTCTTTAGTTACTATCCTAACCCCCCTCTTTTATCTATACCTTTACTAGCGCCTCCCCCCTGTAGAAAGACATTAACCCTTTAGCCTAGCCTTATTTCTATATATTACCTTATATTCCTTATTATAAAGTTATAATAGCTAATATATATAAGTGAACCCTATAGTCTTTTCTCTTTCCTAATCTACTATAACGCCTATCTTATAGCCCCCCCTCTTTATATCCCCCTCTATATCTTAATATAAAACCTACCCTCCTTTACCCTTATTATTATTTCTAGCCAGACTATCTAGAATACTACTATCTCTATACTACCTATCTTAATCTTCTTCCCTATCTATTACTAGGTATTCTTTCCCTCTTACTCTACCCTCTTAATCTCTTAGCTTACTAATACCTAGATACTTAATACCTTCTTAATTGCCTTTATAAACTCTTCCTATAGTAATACTATAAATACGCCTAGGCTCTACTTAAATAGCCTCTTATCCTTATATAGTATAACCGCTATATTTAAGCTTCCCTTATATACTCTTATAACAAAGGCCTTATACTACCTCTATAGCTTACTATACCTATAGTATACTACTTACTTTCCCTACCCTCCTAACCCTTTAAATATCTTTATAAAGTCTAATCCCTTTTTAAATACCCTTTCCCTTTTTATTATCTCCCTTACTAGGCACTCCTCCCCCTTATAATAGGCGTTTACTAGCCCTTTAGTAACTATATAGATAAAGTATAAGCCTATTACCTTAGCTATTAACCGCTTTAGCTCTACCCTTCTCTTACTATCTACTATTTACCCCTCTACCCTTTCCTACCCCTATACCTTTTATATTACCTTAGCCTCCTATTAGATCTTACCTACTGCCTTTATATTATTATTACTATTAGCTATACACTTCCCTATATACCCCCCCCTTATTAGCGCCTTACCTAAGTTACTTCTTTTACACTTCTCCCTCCTTATAGCTAGGGATAATACTAGCTATAAGCTCTAGTGCTAGCTCTTAAATAAGTCTAAAACCTAAGTTTACCCCTATTAGCCCCCCTATCTAACCCTATACCCCCCTACCTTATATATATACTAGTATCTATATTAATCTAGCTACTATCCTTATTATCTACGTTAATTTAACCCTTACCTAGCTTACACCCCTCTATATAGGCCTAGTTAGCGCTACTCCTTATTAGCTATCTAGTCTATACCTCCCCCGCCCCTACCTTACCTACTTACTTATTATTCTATTACTTATCCTAGCCTTATACTTTCTATCTACCCTATCCTTTAAGGCACCCGCTATCCCCTCCCTAGCTAAGCCTACCTTACTCCCCTCCTATACCTATATATAGGCGTTATATACTACCTTCTTAGCTTTATAGCCCTATTATACCTTATTATTATCTAGGAATTAATTAAGTATAATCTAATAATAGTATATAGCCCCTATAAACACTCTTATCTCCCCCCTAGCCCTAAAACTATACCCTACTATTATATTAAGGATAAAGGACTAGGCTAGCCTTCTATTATAACTACCCTACCTACTCTCCTATATAAAGTTAAGTATTAACTAGGGCGGGCTAATATAGAACACTACCTAGATTAAGGCGATATCTATACCTAGCCTAAGCGTGTTTATCGCTATAATTACCCCCCTATATATAAGCTATTACCTAAGTATAGCCTTCTAGCCCTTACTACTACCCTCTATCTTACTATAGTAGAACTTATAGCTTATTACCTAGGCTAAACCCTTGCCTATCCGCAGCCTTTCTATATATATAATCCCTAGTTTTAGCCTCTTTTTTATATTAGCCTTATTATTATTATTATTATTATTAGCGTTATTAGTATTAGTATTATTATTATTATTATTATTATTATTATTATCGCTACTACTATCTTTACTATTACTATTACTATCGCCGCCCTAACTACTATTACTACTATTACTATTACTACTATTATTATCCTTATTAGTTTCCTCCCCCCTCTTATTATATCCTACTAGCTATTACTTCTCCCCGCTTAGTATATACCTTAGCGAGATTACCCTACTATCCTCCCTACCCCTTATAATTACCCTTACTACTCTCTCCCCTTACTACTAGTCCCTTACTAGCTAGTTAATCACTATACCTATTACTATTAGGCCCCTCTCTATTAGGTAGTATAGTAGTTAGATCTATATAGCCTGCGTCTAGTAGGCCTTCTTCTCACACTCCTCCCTACCTAAGATATTAGTAGCGGCGAAGTAGTAGATATTAGCCTATATTATCTACTCTTAGATTACTACTATCCGCCTACTATCTACCTTTAGTATCTATAGCAGCCTACCCTACTAGTCTTATAGTAAGGTAGCTATTAATAGTATATATAGCAGCCCCTACTTTACTATTATCTTACTTATATCCCGTAGCTCTAGCTAGAACTTATCTAAGCACCCTAGTACTAAGTAGCACTTATTTAGCACTACTTACTATACTAAGCGGTCTACTATATTTTAGTTTACCTACCCTTAGAAGCTTTTTATCTTTACCTTCTCTACTATTACTAGTATAATCATTACCTACTAGTATATTTCCCTTAACCCCTCTTATATATAGGTATTAATCCTAGCTGCCTAGCAGCGCTATACTATATTATCTTATAGTGTAATTAGTAGTATAATTATAATTATAATAGCGCCTAGCTTATAGAACGCAGGTAGTATAAATAACACTAACTTACCGCTCCTTATTACCACTATATATAGTATATCCTAGTCCTTCCTTATTACCTAGTACACTACCCTCTTTTACTTACCTTAGAACCTTACTATTAGGTTACCTATTATCCTCCTTAGCTCCTTTACTATATCTAGCTCTAGCTACCTCTTAATCTATACCTTCTCCCTTACCTTAAGCTATACTAACTACTTAGCTAACTTCTTACCTAGTAGTATATATATTAACTATAGGTCCGCTAACCTAAACCTAAGTAGGCCCTATTATACCTAGCTTACCTATAAGAAGGCTATTTATATTAGGTTTATTCCCCTAAACACTACTAGCCGCCTATAGTATATCTACACTACTAGCGTTAAGTAACCTACCTATAGGTCTTATATACCCGCCCCCCCCTTACTATATAACTTATCCTACGCCGCTATTAGAAGCCTCTCCCTTTATATTACCTCCCTCCTATATAGGCCCTTACCTTCCTTTATCTTATCTAGCTTATTATCCTTAAGGTTATCTAGCCTAACCTCGCTACTACCCCCCCCTTTACCTTACCCTCTACGCTAACCTTAGGCATCTAGTGTAAGGATAGGTACTTAAAGACCTTAGCCGCCCTCCTCTTTAAGTACTGCCTTACTATTATAATTATAATATATTACTAGTTACTAATCTATAGCGTCTACCCTATTAATATAATTAACTATATCTAGATTAGGCCCTGTATATACTTTAGTAACTATATAATATATATATTCCTATCTAGCCCTAGCACTACTATCCCCTCGCTATCGCTAGCCACACCCTAGTTATCCTCTACACCTACCTATATTAATATCTTTAGTAGGTTTAGCGCCCTTACTAGGCCTATTACCCCCTAGTCCTATAATAGGCTAGTCCTAGGCTAGTCCTCCTTTATTACCCTAGCTAATAGTACCTTACTTATCTACAAGAACAGGTTATTAATGTCCCTACCCTTAGCCCCTTTATTATACCTCGCTAGGAATTATATAAATAGTAGTACAAGCTATAGGTAATAGACTACTAGCTCGCCTACCTCCCTTAGTATAAACTACTATACTACCTTTAGCTAACCTATTAGGTATATTAACTTATAGTAGGCTATAATAAGATAGACATACTTATTAAGGATTACTATATTCTATAGCCCGCTATTATATATATTTATATACTAAATCCTAAGGCTCTCTAGCACCTAAGGTAGTATTATTACTATATAGACTAGTACCTAAAGCTAGCCTATAAACTCCTTAAGCCTATACTAGAACAGCCCCGCTATACACTTACTAACCTTACCTCTATCGCCCTTACTTATATCTAGTAGCCTACTAAACTACTTAGTAGTTATCTTCCTTTAACTCTAGATTTACTTTATAATAAAGAAGTTACCTACCCTAGCCTATATATTAGCGTTATCCTAAAGGAAGTAGTAGCTATCCCTCTTCTTAGCCCTATTCTCCCTAATCTAGCCCTAAGGGATAATTAGCAGGTTATCTATTACTAGGCTCTTATCTCTAACTAGGACTAGTAAGTAAAGCTTCTCTCTTACCTACCCTAGTATCTTATAAAGGAAGACACTAATAGCTATTAATATTAGCTAGATATTATTCTATATTACTATCTCGCTATCCTACTCTACCTACTTAATCTCTACTATAGCCTCCTTTTAAATCCTTATTATATATATATATAAGCAGATAATAAAGTCTAGTATATATATCTCTAAGCCCTCGCCTATACCCTCTATTACCTTAATAACCTTTAGTAGAAGGCGCTTTAGGGCCTTATATAGCGATAACTCCTTTAGCACTATAGCCCTAACTAGGCCACCCCCCGCTACAGCTATCCCTATCTCCTCTATTAGTATATAAGTCTTATCCCCGCCTATAGTACTATCTACCGCTAGCGCCTATTATATACTATCTTACCCCTCTCTCTTTAAGCCTACCTACTCCTTAATAGTAGTTAGCTAGCCTATTACTATTACTATTACTATCCTAGTCCTACACCCTACTATACTTACCTTATCCTTAGCGGCACTCCTATCTACTACTACTACTACTATAACATATATCTTAAGCAACGCCTATATAATTAGCACTAGCTAGGCTATCTATAGGAAGGCAGTATAAAGCGGTGTAAAGTACCTTACCTTTATCTAACCCCTATCCCACCTTAGCGCTATATAGGCTACACTACTTACTAGTACACTACTATAATCTAAGTCCTAGGTTATATACTTAAGTATCGCTACTACTATCTCTATTACCTCCTATACTAGCGCTAGCTTATCTAGCTATCTACCCCTCTTATTATATATATCGCTAAATAGGATATTAATCTTAGCCTATTCCTCCTTTATTAGCTAGTACCTTAGCTATTCCCCTCTTAGTAGCTACTTAGTCTAGGTAATATAGTAGATTAGCTAGTAAAAGATACTTATATATCGCTTAAATATCTCTACCTATACCCTTAGCCTTTATATTATCTTAAGCTTATCCTAGTTTAAGTACAGCGCCTTAGCGCATAGCCTTATTAAGATTACCTATAAAAGGCTCTCCTTATCTACTAGTAACTAGTAATATAATACTATAGCTATAAAGACCCTTAGTACTAGCGCTAGCTATTACTCCTAAGGCTCCTTACTATTCTCCTTTAATTCCTTTAGCCACCTCCTAACCTAGTAAGGCTTAAAGCCCCTAAGGTAGCTAGCCTAGTTTATCTAGCTTAGGAATAGGTTTAGTATATATTTTAGGGTAGCCTTATAGATATACTACCGCCTTATTACCTCCTCCTAAGCCCTTTTACTCTCCTCCGCTAACCTTATAAGATTACCCCCTTCCCTATTATCTACTATAGCCCCTACACCTACTAACACTACTACAGCATCTAGCGTTACCTTAAACCAACCCTTTACACTATAGCTACTAAACACTTACTAGTAGAAGATACTAGCCCGCTATAGGTTTAGCTATTCTAGGTTATCTATCCTCTAGTAGTCTAAGTGTGTATTACTACTATAGCTATATAGGCTACTCTACCTATAACTCTTATATATATAATCCTTTATTATCTTTAGTATTAGCGCTATATAAGCGCAATGCCTATATATAAACCTGCTATTAGCTAGCGCCCTTAGGGTATAGATAGGCGGATTAGTTAGTAGTAGTAACTTAATTATCTCTATATCTAAGTCACTTATATAGATATTATTAATTAACCCTATAGTTATTATAATAGCCTAGGCCCTTTCTAAGCTATAGTTATAGTTATTTATCCTCTTACTAGTAAGGTAAGCCTAAATATTAGACCTAACTACCCTATACTTACACTCCTAGCAGATAGCTAACCCTAGGCCCTTATAGATAATAAAGGGTCTAAGGTCCCTAGCTACCTTACCTATATTACTTTTAGTAGAAGATATAATAATATTAGTTTTACTTTATTTTTCTTACTTTCTAAAGAGTCTTTTAATTTTAATCCTTATCTAGTTTCTATTACTCCCTAACTATTAGCTATATTCTCTTATACCTAACACTCTAGATCTAGAACCTACCTTATTCACTTACTTTACCTTCTCCTTATATATATCTTCTTAGTTATATTCTCTACTATACTATATAGATAATAACTATCTTATAAGTAAATATACTATATATAACTCCTATATATTAGTATAATACCCTTTTATTAGGTTATCCTTTAACTATATATTATATTATCCCCTACCTCTTATACCCCCTTTCTATTCTTATATATCTTTATATAAACAGCTTCTCTTACTTACCTTCTATTTAAAAGATCCCTTACTATTAGCCCTTTCTACTATATAGTCCCCTTAGCTATATATCTTAAATATAACCTTAGGGTTAGATTTAAGCTATAGTATCTTAGCGCCTACCTCCTCTCCTTAATAAAGGCCTTAGCTACTTCCTCGCTAAATTAGCTACCTACGCCTCTACTACTATATATTTCCCTTATATACCTTAGCTAAGGTAGCAGATTATAAAGCAGGATAAGCCCTATAATAGCTAACTATAATAAGGCCTAATAAACGCCTAACCTAGCCTAGCTTAGCTAACCTAGCCTAGAGGCTAACCTCTATCCCTTTTTCCCCCTTATCCTCTTACTAAAGGATATATATAAGAATAGCTAGGTAGATATTAATGCTAATATTATTAAGCGTAAAGGCTATCTCTAGGGTACTAAGGAGTGGTTAGTCCTTAAGATATCTTACTAGGTTAAGGCTAGGTATACTAGGAAGATATAGTCTAAGGCCTGGCCTTAGGACTAGCCTCTCCCTATTAATAAGAGGTATAGGTATACCTAGTAGGCTAAACGCTTCCTTACTAACCTAGACGCTAGCGCGCGCGCTAAAGATAACAGGCCTAGACTATTATTAGCTACTATCTATATAGTTAACGCCTATATATAACGCACACTAAGAAATCTATATATATCCTTAACCTATACCCCTAAGGACACTGCCTTATCTATATTTACTACTACTAACCTTAGCTATAGGAAGATAAAGATACCCTATAGCACTTAATAACCTAGAGTATCCCTTACCCCGCTAGACCTTAGCTCGCGCCTTAAAGATAATAGGCCTAGACTATTATTAGCTACTATCTATATAGTTAACGCCTATATATAATATATACTAAGAAATCTATATACGCCCTTAACCTATACCCTTAGGGATACTACTATATTTATACTAAACACCGCCCCTATCTGCGTTAGATAGCAATAGCGAGAGCTATAGTTAAGCCTAGACCTAGAAACCATAATAAAGCTAACTACTAGGCTAACCCTTAGATTAAGGCTAAGGCTATACCTAGTCTTACTCTCCTATAGCCAGGCTACTAACCTTCTACTATAGCTAATATCTAATATCGCGATAGACCTAATAACCCTTAAGACTAGGGTTA